>CM034353.1:89930196-89943981 GCA_019925275.1 Mytilus edulis | reverse complement strand
CTCGGCATTACCTTGTTTGAACTGTAAAATGTGTGCACTAGTCTGAATAATCACCCATCATTATGCCCATGTTTACTGATCTATCTTAAAGGTAAGGTAATGGGTTCATTGATCCCTTTTATTCAAAAAGAGCTCTTTCCAGGAGAATATCATAATAATATAGACAAAAGGAAGAATGTAGGGGAAAGCAACAAATGCGGCAAAATATGACATATAGAAAATAAAATGGTTATGGAGTAAACATTCGTGTGACAACAACTCAGACGATACATAAAAAATCAGAATAATGAAGAAAAGAGTTGGTTTCCCTAAATACGTGTACCTGCAGTGTTGGTGTACGAGGCGCATTTATGATTTTCATTATGTTACTTGATATGAAAAATTGACAAAAAATAATATTTTACTTGTAAAAGTAAATCCTGAGCCTGTAATTACTGCTCTTCTTGTTCCATTTGAATTAATAGAAACAACGCTGTCGCCTTTCTTGTTCTCATAGAATCATATGATATGAGCTCCATGTTTTGTGAACGTCTTTCTTAACTATCGTATTAGACTGACCAGTGTATATCGCGCATGGCACTTTAAATGTATTTTAGCGGGAAAATTAACTTACATTTAACTGGATTTATTGCCGTCGTAGTTCCATCTTGTCGCCTTCGTACTTTTATTTGATGGCAACACGACGGGATTACGAGGTCTTCACGAAGTCGTGTTGCCATCGTAAGACCTTCGGGTAGCTTCGTGATTCATTCGTGTAGACATCGTAATGTCAAAACTGCCCGATGGAAACGATGGAAACACGAATGCAATACGATGTTCAAAGATGCATTCCCGGTGCCATTACGATGGTGAGGATGGTGATACGAACTCAATACGAACCCTAAACATCGGACGCACCTTCGGGGATTTTTTAACATGTTAAAAAAATTAGAGCCCTTCCCGAAGTTGTCCCCGAAGGCTAGAAAAAGTGGCCGATGGTTCTACGATGGTTAAAGATGGCACTACGAATAGCTCGATCTGTATACGATCAGTTCCGATTTTGAAAATTTTCATAATCGTGTTGCCATCGGCGTAAAAATCGGGACAGTGTGACGCGGGCATTATGAAATATTACGAAAACCGAGAAGGATCATTCAAAATTCAAAATTCAAAATTCAAAATTTCAAACTCAAAAATCCTACATTAAACTATCATGATTCCCCGCTCTTACGAAAGCCAAAAAAAAATCGCACTTTACACTTTAATATACTACTGAAAGCCATTTTAGAAAGTTTGTTAAGAACACGAACCCATTGAAACAAGGCAAAGGGTCCGTTACACCGTCAATGGGATACATCCAACTTTACCATTTGAAACCCTTGGTAACACAGCGTCCTTGCAAGTAGAAACCCTCTATCAAGAAAAAAGGAAAGGAAACCCGAGCCATAAACTACTACAGCTGGAAAGTCGCTTCACTGAAATGGAACGTTCACAATGGAAACATTGAAATCATCGCTTTTTCGTAAAGTTTAAATATGCATGAAATATTTACCACTGGAGGTTAAGCAAACAACAACAAAATTCTTATAATAACCTATAGCTAGATTTCCAACGGAAGAATCTAGTTATTAAAATATGTATATACAAAAGACAGATTTTGTGTATCGTTCATTAAATTCTGATAATTTTATGTTGTTATATCAACAAAATTCGTGTTAAGTTTTTGACGATTTTTCTTTATGTTATTTGGGAGTTACGGTCTATGATTGATGAAAGATGATACTTTTGGCATTTACTTCTGTAATTCCATTCATTACTAAAGCGTATTAGGGTCATCCTTTTTTATTTATTTATTTTTTTCAAATTGTCGACTTTAATCTTGCTATTTCCAACTTTTATCTTGGAATTATCAATTTAAATCTGGGTGGAGGGGTTAACTTCGATTTTTTTTTGTAGGGTGTGCTATGTTTGTCTAAAACAATGTACCCATTTTTATATAATATTGACTAATATATGGTACCTATATTTATATATTACAATTGTGACCTGCCATGACATTTCCAGGTTTATGGAGGTAGAACGTCATTGTTAGAAAAATTATAAACATGATAAATATCGAGATTCAATGAAATACGTATGGCTTCTTTTTTTGCAAACGCCGAACTATACATTATATATAAGTTTTGAAGAAGTTTTACTTTATCGTTTGAAGTGAAAAATATTTGAATCTACATTTTAAATTGATACACAAAAAAAATCAAAATTCTCTGCTCTATAGATTTTATTTCATAAATGGAGTCTGAAATATATCCATAACAAATGCACCGTATCAAATTCATATATCAAAACACTTAGTTATAAACAGTAACGCGTCGCATACTATGTATGGAGACATGCATAATAAATCTAAAATAAAAGAAGGAATTCTTAAAGCTTACTTTGACAAATTTTAAACTAACTTCGTTTCAACAAGTTTAAATTACATGTTCTAAAATAGAGCTAAGAATGGTTTGTATTGTAGTAAATTTAATTCTTTGAAATTTTATTCAAATACGCTCTTGAACATTACTAAGAGCCAATAAATACAATAATTTTGTATTTTATAAATTAGTGCCTTCAATAAATAAAAGTCGTCATAGAACAGTCTCATTTTCATACCGGTATTCGAAATGGCTATTACAAAAATATGTCATAATAACAGTGTACGTATCGGAGCCAGGGGCAAAAAGGGGACAAAACTATGCCCCCTCCCATTTTAAGACAAAAATTGACACAAAAAATGAAATAAAACAGGATTATCTTTCTTGATTTGTGAGTTGTGAATTCTGAATTATGAATGATCCTTCTCGGCTTTCGTAAAATATAAAAATACTTCGTTATACATTATATGTCATGTGTTTGATTAAGATCCAATTGATATTCGTGTGCATTCAAATATCTAAACAAGCAAAGTACACTTTAAAATCTAAAATGAGATAATATAGGTTTTTCATAACATATATTAATTTAGAATTTATAAAATATTAAATTAGGGTCACAGACATACGTGTATTTTTAAAAAGACAACCTGAGTACTTTAAGAATATTTAAACAAAGTTATTGGGGTCTTAACATCGCAATGCTTGAATTAGTTCTAAATGTTATGCATGTATATGCTGAATGCAACGTAAATAACTGTTATTTGTTTAAACGAGAAAACAACGCAAAAGGACATTTAGAATTCATAAGTCGGACTCCATTATGTTAAAAAAGGACGAACATTCAAACAAAAGACCACAAAAACTCCACAATGAAACATGGAGTTAAATGCTCAATGACGATTCAAAAATCAAATGATTTTGACGAATCAGGGTATATTTTTCCATTATTACGGTAACGTTAGAATTCTTTTTGAGCCATATATCATGTAAAAAAAAACAAAATAAATAAATGATGGGAACATGACGAAATGAGGACATATAATTGTCTTTTATATTTACTGTTCAGCATACTGAGGTTAGTTGCATATATCCAGAAATTGACTCTTGCTATTAGTTGCACATAAACTATTTGATGCACGTGTCCAAGAGCTCTAATATTTTATCAAGTATCCAACTACAGATACACATCACTAAGTAAAACTGTATGTATACATTATAATTATTTATTTGATGTAGCTATAGATGTACAAAAAAGCGTCGTCATCTAAATAAAATTGAGCATTTGAAATAAAATGAAATATGTTCATTCAACCACATAAAGGGACGTGTCATCACAGGCATTCGTTTCAGAAAAAAAAAACTTTTCCTATATACCTTAATATAACACATGTTATATAAAGGTATATATATATAGGGGGACAATTTTGAGAAAGTGCCTGTGCGTGTGATTCTGTCTTGCTTGTGACAGTTTCAACCTGACCCAGAGATTGAGCAATGATCCATAATAGTAAAGTGTACTGTTACATATCTTTAGCGAAACTGCATTAAAGGTCAAATGATAATTTCTCATTACTTCTCGTTCGTCTTGTACAAAATTATTCTCGTCTGAAAGTACTTCGTTATACATTATATGTCATGTGTTTGGGTAAGATCCAATAGAAATTAGTGTGCATTCAAATATCTATACAAGCAAAGTACATTTAAAAATCTAAAATGAGATAATATAGGTTTTTTATAACATATAAAAACTTTATTTCCAAAGAAATATAAAATTAGGGTCACAGACATCCGTGTATTTTAAAAAGACAATCTGAATACTTTAAGAATATTTAAACAAAGTTATTGGGGTCTTAACATCGCAATGCTTGAATTAATTCTAAATGTTATGCATGTATATGCTGCATGCAACGTAAATAACTGTTATTTGTTTAAACGAGAAAACAATGCAAAAGGACATTTAGAATTCATAAGTCGGACTCCATTATGTTACAAAAGGACGAAATTCAAACAAAAGACCACAAAAACTCCACAATGAAACATGGAGTTAAATTCTCAATGACGATTTAAAATCAAATGATTTTGACGAATCAGGGTATATTTTTCCATTATTAAGGTAATGTTAGAACTATTCAGACGTCTGACAAATAACGATAGTTTGACAAACCACAAGTTGACGATTACGGTAGTCGAAAACTAAAATTGGAGCCCGACGATAAAAAGCATTTCAACCTTCTTGGATTTTAGGATCACTTATCATATATATATATATATATATTACAAGGGCTAGTGTATGTTTAGACGAATATATATCTTATCTATATTTCATTGCATTGCACGAAAATTTAAGAAAACACTTCTTCAGTTTATTCAATGTTTAGGTATACTTTCTGTATTTTAGATATCCACTAAAACATACCAATGTTATATTTCTATTGGGTTTGTGTACTGGAGGAATTTTTTCCTTGTCACAGTACGCCATTTTTCTGTGGTACAACCAATCTACTAATGCACAATATCAAGTAAGTTGACAGTAATAAAATTCGGAATTCAAGAATTCTTTTTGAGCCATATATCATATGTAGAAAAGACAAAATAAATAAATGATGGGAACATGCTTATGACGAAATGAGGAAATACGATTGTCTTGTATACTTACTGTTCAGTATACTGAGGTTAGTTGCATATATCCAGAAATTGACTCTTGCTATTAAACCTTTTAAACAATTGTCTACACCTACAGTTCAGCACGACTACGACAGGTACGGAATGATTGCTGTAATTCTTAAATCTATTCTACGTGAAATGTTGTGTAAATACATGTAATATCAATATTATATGATAGAAAATTAACTTTATTTACTTTTTTTTATATATCTTCTGTAGATATAGATAATCGCCAAATCGAATTTATATACGTAATGATAATCAGACGTGTTTGTATTTGAAACGACCATTTCATTTTACCTGTAAACTGTATGTGTCATTAGTCGGTGTCGATAGTTGTTGAAAAGGTCTATTAGTTGCACATAAATTATTTGATGCATGTGTCCAAGAGCTCTAATATTTTATCAAGTATCCAACTACACATACACATCACTAAGTAAAACTGTATGTATACATTATAATTATTTATCTATATAAAATTGAGCATTTGAAATAAAATGAAATATGTTCATTCAACCACACAAAGGGATGTGTCATCACAGGCATTTGTTTCAGAAAAAAAAACTTTTTCTATATACCTTAATATAACACATGTTATATAAAGGTATATATATAGGGGGAACAATTCTGAGAAAGTGCCTGTGCGTGTGATCCTGTCTCGATTGTGACAGTTTCAACCTGACTCAGAGATTGAGCAATGATCCAAACTAGTAAAGTGTACTGCTACATATCTTTAACGAACCTGCATCAAAGGTCAAATGATCATTTCTCATCACTTGTCGTTCGTCTTTCACAAACTTATTCTCGTCTGAAACTACAGCCCCGAATTTAACCAAACTTGGCCACAACCATTATTAGGGTATTTAGTTAAACAGTTTGCAAAATTGTCAGATGAACCCGCTTGCCAACCTTTATGACCGACAAGTTTTTGTCTAATAGTATTATATCTTTAAAACTGTAATAGATAGATTGAAACTTTAAAAGAAATGACCAACAAGTGAAAATAAGTCATCATGGCTGAAATCTTCAGTCGACTCGTGATTGGAGTTGTGATTTTTGCTAAAAGTATAATTGATACAAATGATGGAAACTAAAAACGCAAAACTAGCCAGTCACTGTATAACATCTAAAAAACAAAATTGTCAGTCAACTCGTAAATAGTTATTGCCCTGTCATGATGATTTTTAACAAAAGGTGACTATTGTTGGATATGCAGGTTCGCGGCACAAGCTTCTCAAAGCCTATGGTCGTTTCTGCTATACGTGTTTTCGTTGAATTTCTAATTTAGCTTAGAAATGAACGTAAAACGAACTCACATTTTTACGAGCAGGTTTAATATGGTTAATACCTATAAACATGAAAAATCTTATCTTAATAATATTATTACTATACCTATGCAATATTTTCAAGCCAGGAATATGACAGTTTTTGTCCATTCGTTTTTGATGCCTTTTGTTATTTGATTTTGCCATGTGATTATGGACTTTCCCAATTGATCTTCCTCTAAGTTCAGTATTTTTGTGATTTTACTTTTTTCTTTATTTCAGGTTAAAATATTTATGATACTGTTATTAGTGACCTCACTCGTTCGTCCGCTTATATTATTCGTGACTGCGAAAGATGCATGCCAGAAAAAAGATACCAAAAGCAAAACATGTGTTCCAGCCAGAGAGTAGACCACGAACCTATAACAAGATTAAAGTACTCCAAATAAATAAAGGCCATAAATGAATTGCAAACCTTTTTGTTACGTTTTATCTAAATGACTCTTCTAACTGCGTACTTAAGTTGACCTTTTAACTGTTTTTGATTCGAACGTCACTGATGAGTCTTTTGTAGACAAACCGCGCGACTGGTCCAAATTCAAAACTTTAATACTGGTATCTATGATGGTTTAATTTGTTAACAACCACTGGGTCGATGCCACTGCTGGTGGAGTTATTTTTCCCGAGGGTATCACCAGCCAAATAGTCAACACTTTTGTGTCAGACATGTGGTAATCGTAATCAGTAATCGTAATCAGCTGTAATTGATTACATTTTGTAGTGTAATACTATGTAATCAGTAATCATGCCATTTCTGATTACAAGTAATCAAAATGTAATCGATTACTTTGGGTAAACAAGTGTAATCATGATTACTTTTAGATAACTTTAAGATTACATTCATATGATTACTTGCTGATTACAAATCTTTTATATATATATATATATATATATATATATATATATATATATATATATATATATATATATATATATATATATATATATATATATATATATATGGAAATAGTTTTTGATAGACAAGATGAAAACAAGAAAGTGTGAAGCTTGAATAGAAAATCATGAAACTAGTATTTACAATGATGGGACCTTGTTTTTTTGTGATAAATTGTATCATCTATATAACAAATTTGTCAGCAACATTGTGTTGGTTAAAAAAAACAAAAAAGGAAAAAAAGATCTGTTAGAATACTTAGAATCTGTCTCCTAATGCAATAACATAAATAAAAATAGTATTTTTCCTTCTTGTGATTTACAGTCATAAGTATACCACGTTTTAAACATGAAAACAGATAGAACGAGAAGGAAATATTAATTCAAATATTGTCTTATTTATAGAGGAAGGGATACATCATACTTTGTAATAAACTATTACTTCTCCGTTTGACACAAAACGCTCACTGAAACTGAAAATCGGCTGTCATGAGGAAACCAACGGTGCCCTTCTGCTTGTCGACTTGTTCTTCTTTTCTTAAGAGTCATTTATTTCATATAAAACTGCAATACATCAGATATACATGTAGTTATCCAGACCTATAACTCACAATAACTGAGGTATTCACAAAACAAAAAAACTGTCAGCTGTCGATGAAAGTGGACAACACACATATGACAGACGGAAAATTTGTAACATAATGCATCTGTATACTAGTCTTCCGTTTTCTACACTCTGAAGTATAAAGCTTGATACAAATATACAAATAGTCTTCCCCTCTGTTGGATTGTAATCCCTTTGTCTCGCATACTGCAAATTCTGCCTCAGGCAAGACAAACTAGATGCTCTTTAAGGGCCTGTGTAGCTCAACCCGGCCTATGTGATTAAATTGAACCCTTGAGATCTTTTTAGCTAACCTGACCCGAAGGGCCAAGTGAGCTTTTTCCATCAGTTTGCGTCCATCGTCCGTCGTCCGTCGTCATTAACTTTTACAAAAATCTTCTCCTCTGAAACTACTAGGCCAAATTAAACCAAACTTGGCCACAATCAACATTGGGGTATCAAGTTTTAAAAATGTGTCCGGTGACCTAGCCAACCAATTAAGATGGCCGCCATGGCTAAAAAAAGAACACAGGGGTAAAATGCAGTTTTTGGCTTATAACTCAAAATCCAATGCATTTAGAGCAAATCTGACATGGGGGTAAAATTGTTTAATAGGTCAAGTTCTATCTGCCTTAAAATTTTCAGATGAATCAGACAACCCGTTGTTGGGTTGCTGTCCCTGAATTGGTAATTTTAAGGAAATTTTGCTGTTTTTGGTTATATAAAAAAGAAGATGTGGTATGAATGCCAATGAGACAACTATCCATAAAAGACCAAAATGACACAGACATTAACAACTATAGGTCACCGTACGGCCTTCAATTTTTAAAAACTTTTCGTAAATCTTAGTTATCTTTTACAAAAATCTTCTCCTCTGAAACTACTTGACCACATTAATCCAAACTTTGCCACAATCATCTTTGAGGTATTTAGTTTAAAAAATGTGTTCAGTGACCCGGCCATCAAATCAAGATGGCTGCCATGGCTAAAAATAAAACATAGGGGTAAATGCAGTTTGTGGCTAATAACTCAAAAACCAAAGCATTTAGAGCAAATCTGACATGGGGTGAAACTGTTTATCAGGTCAGGATCTATCTGCCATGAAATTTTCAGATAATCGGACAACCTGTTGTTGGGCTGCTGCCCCTGAATTAGTACTTTTAAGGAAATTTTGCTGTTTTTGGTTATTATCTTGAATGTTATTATAGATAGAGTTAAACTTTAAACAGCAATAATGTTCAGCAAAGTAAGATTTACAAATAAGTCAACATGACCGTAACGGTCAATTGACCCCCTGAGGAGTTATTGTCCTTTATAGTCAATTTTTGACAATTTTCATAAAATTTGTAATTAGATTGCCAATTAGACCATCCAACTCTCTATCCAAATAACAATTTATAAAAGTAAACCATTATAGGTCAATGTACGGCTTTCGACACGGAGCCTTGACTCACACTGAACAGCAAGCTATAAATTTCCCCAAAATAACTAGTGTAAAACCATTCAAACGGGAAAACTGTACATCAGATTCCTAACTTTGGACAGGAGCAAACCGTTGTAGCGAGATTAAAAGTGTTAATGGTACCAAACCTTCTCCCTTTTTCTGAAACAGTAGTATAACATCACGACATAGAAAAACAGTTTGTTTTGTCAAAATATGAAATTTGATGCGACTGTCATACGAGTGAGAAATTTAGCTAGCTGTAAAACCAAGTTTAATCCTCTTTTTTCTACATAAGAAAATGCCTTACCAAGTCAGGAATATGACAGTTATTATTCATAAGTTTGCTGTGTTTGAGCTTTTGATTTAGCCATTTAATTAAGGACTTTCCTTTTCAATTTTCCTCAATGTTCAGTATTTGTTTGATTTTACCTTTTAGTGTGTTTAGCATAATGGTTTATCGAGGATTCAATACGGAACATAAGGGTTGATTGATCGTTTAGTGAAAGATTTATATTCATTTAATATATGTATATTTAGGACGTAATCAAGTTTACACTAAACCAACCAGGTAGGCGTGCAATTTTGCTCGACCAGAATGAAGGTGGGAAAATTCAAATTGCTATTGGAAAACATAAGTAAATGGAACAGAAATCATTTATATTTCACCACCGGAAAATAGACTTTTAATTTAATTTCTTATTGATATTTTTGGTGTTCAAACTACAATGCATACATACATTTTTACAAGTGAATGACATGACATTGATGGCATTGTTATACTATTGATATGATGCGAATAAGACATAGTAAAAGTTTACAAGTTAATGATGTGAATACTCAGTTTATGATACATCCTAAGAATACTTTGAAATACATTGAATATATAATCATATAAAAAAAATAAGAAAAGCTTGCACAGATATTTACAGTCTGTCTACTTGCGTGTTCTTTATACCGCACTCACTAGGCCACGATCGCACTACGATCTGTGAAAAAAATGCAAATTTTGATCATCGCAGTACGATCGCGTAGATCGCAGTAAGGTCGTATCCCGCTCGTGGTGAGGTCTTCAAGATCGTGGTGATTTGTTTATTTATCTGTATGTAATTAGGTCGTCTTGTCCATTTTCTCTAACGGCTCAACCATGCTTCTCTTTTTTATATAGATTAGACCGTTAATTTTTCCCGTTTTAATGGTTTTACACTAGAAGTTTTTGGTGTGAGACAAGGCTTTGTGTTGAAGGCCATACCTTGGCCTATAATGGTATTTTATAAAGTGTTACTTGGATGGAAAGTTGTCTTATTGTCACTCATACCATATCTTCCTTTATCTATTGACACATCTGTGTCATCTCTGCTATTGTTCACTAAGATATCGTCATTTGAGCTTTATGGACCAACAATAGGTTGTAATTTAGGTTAGATCGGTCCTACATCTCTGCTTGATCAAAATTCGTCACTATCAGAGCTCCCTCTGCCTTTACATCAACCCATACCACCACGCCCACGTGTTCTAGTAGATGTTGGTGGCATGACTGCATTGTTTCCGAAAAAATCTACGTATTAATCAGAAATAGAAATAATGGAACTGTATTGATATGGAACACGATGTTGACGTTATTGCTTAAAACGTAGTAAGATCGCGGTATGAACGTAGTATAATCGTGGAAAGAACGTGCTATAATCGCAGTAGAAGCGTGGTTATATCATGTTGCCCTCAGATAACTCGTGGTATGTTCGTAGTGAGAACGTGATGAGCGTAGAAAGATCTTGATAAGCGTAGTGAGGTCGCAGAATAATCGCGAGGAGAACGTGGTATAAACGTAGCGGGATTGTTGTAGAAGAGTAGTTAGGACGTAGTAGCAGCGTGAAAGCATTGTCATGCTTGTAACTTTATATACATGTTTACAAAACTTTGAATTTTTCGAAAAACTAAAGATTTTCTTGTCCCAGCCATTATCTTAGCCGTATTTGGCACCACTGTTTTGAATTTTGGATCCACAATGCTCTTCAACTTTGTACTTGTTTGTCTTTATAACTATTTTGATATGAGCGTTACTGATGAGTCTTATGTAGACGAAACGCGCGTCTGGCGTACTAAATTATAATTATGGTACTTTTGATAACTATATATATATCAGACAACTTTTCGGGTAGCTTATGTAATAATTTGAGACACAGACACATCTAGTTTGTCAACAAATTAGCGATTGAGACAAAGGATCTATTACGTATATTTAAATAATTTAAAAACTTTTTATCAATCACCACATTAGTATTATAGTTTAGAAATTTTGCCTCTTGTCCGATGAAAGAAGTACCATTCTTCATAACAAAAATCATCGAATGGTTATCGATTTGTGTTATGGGATCAGCATTATTTTGGCTACTAGATAATATAAAAATAATATATATAGGTTTGAATCAGAGCTCCTAGTTCAAACAAAATGTTCACGATAAAATGTTCATCAAAGTGGTTGTTCAAAAATGATATCGGATATGTTCCTTACGTCGTAACTACAATCCCCTTCCCTTTCATGAATGTGACCTACCGAATTAGACTATTTACCGGATTTGTTAGCACATAAGCAACACGACGGGTGCCACATGTGGAGTAGGATCTGCTTACCCTTCCGGAGCACCTGAGATCACCCCTAGTTTTTGGTGGGGTTTGTGTTAATTATTCTTTATTCTATGTCGTGTCATGTGTACTATTGTTTGTCTGTTTGTCTATTTCCTTTTAAGCCATGGCATTGTCAGTTTAATTTCGATTTATGAGTTTGACTGTCCCTTTGCTATCTTTCGTTCCTCTTTTGTAAACATATATGATCAATCTATGTTTTTTTCGTCTTTTTTTCTATCTTATCGACATATGTCAAGCAATTCTGTCTATTCCTATCATCATGATCAGAAGTATTTGAATAAGAGTAGAAATATGAAAAAAAAAAAAAACTGTTTAAAAAAACATGCAAATGATATTGTGTTGAAAAGAAACATAAATGACGGAAAAATTGGTGTTAGAAACTGTCTAGAAATGTTTTAGGCTAATTCAAAATAAATAACGTAAGTGATAGAGGGACAAAAGATACCAACGTGATATTTGAACTCATAATTGGAAAACAAACTAAATATGCCATGGCAACAAATACAAAAAAAAGCTGAACAGTACACATAACAGACACAGAGAATTAGTCGGAGTAGCACGAGTACATATATGCAAATATTATTCAAAAGTGTGATGACAAAACCAGTATAAGTACTTAGAACATAGAATCAAAAATAATACGACAAGAGTTATCGAGTCTGCATGTTTCTTGATCTCACCAACACCGGGGATAAACTATTCTAAACGAATCCTGAAATAGATTTTTATTTTCAAAGATCTGTAATATTTAGTGTGACAGTGAACAATGATCTAGTTATGATTCGACTGAAGCTATGTTTAGTGACGGTTTCTCTTAAATATATTTTTTCTGAGCTCATAAATTTCATTAAAGACAATACAAACACGAGTTCATCAGTATTTAGAACAACTCATACGCACATGTTAATAACGTGATTTCCTGTATACGAACCCCCCAAGGGTGACTGGGGAATAGAAATATGGTCACTTGGTCTTCTCCCGACCGGCAGTAGTGGGGCGTCCGTTTGGCTGTGCGGGATGTATCAAGTTCGCAGTCACGTCCGGTCAGAAGGGGACGTTAAATCCGATGCCTCGTGTAAAGGTAGTGCCACGCTCTTTGCACGTTAAGAACCCTTGCAACAACTCTTTGAGGGGTCCGTAGGTGGCCTGTTGCAAGGCAAAATTTTTGTCCATATCCAATATACCCTCATTTTCCAGTGGCAGTCCAAATTTCCCCGACCATCATCCCAGATGGCCTCTATTGTATCAACCTACCTATTGTATTTGTTGTGAACTTGTTCTCGTCCTAAATATGCATGAAATATTTGCCACTGGACGTTAAGCAATCAATCAATCAATCAAAATGTATACGAAAGTCTATAGAGCGCAGACTTATACGTACAGAATGTTCATGTTTCAATATTGATTTGGTGTCTATAGTCAGAAGTCAAAATATAATCAAATCAATTTAGCATCGTTTGTTCACGTTTCCATATTGAGATGAATGTTGGTTTCACAATCATGCATTTTCCCGTTTAATTACTGTATTCCTATGTCATTTTTAAATAACATCGAACAACTCATTTATTAAAAAAACTTATGATATGAAAATATAATCGGAACAGCTAATATAATATAATCATGTTTTACCACGGGTGTGTACTCAAAGCGTTTGAAGAACATCATAATAGAATCTAAGTCAACATACAATTTAAAGACCTTTTGACAAGTCCTGTCATTCACTGAAACCCAGAAATGAGGCTTAACATCATGGAACTTAGTTTTATCAACGGCTTTTCTTTTATCTACCATGGCGGGGGGGGGGGGGGGCTT
>CM034353.1:89814085-89930096 GCA_019925275.1 Mytilus edulis | reverse complement strand
ATATCAATTATATGGTCATGGTTTTTTTTTTATAAATTACATGTTCTCAAAAGTAAGAACTAATCAAAATACTAAGGATTTTTCGTATCCCAGGCATAGATTACCTTAGCCGTATTAGGCACAACTTTTTGGAATTTTGGAATTTTGGTTTCTCAATGCTCTTTAACTTACTACTTGAATGGCTTACAACTATTTTGATCTGAGCGTCATTGATGAGTTTTATGTAGTGGAAACGTGCGTCTGGCGTATCAAAATTATGAGCCTAGTACCTTTGATATAAATAAATTAAGTTAACAGTTTTTAAACCTCTACTTTTGGTTTCTATTTGAGACAGTTGTCTCATTGGCATTCATGGGTTACCCCCTTAATTTAATGGATTAGAATAACATAACATACGTACGTTGAAACCACAAACAACATTGCTGAACTGAATAGAAATGAACGAAACACTGTGATTACAACAAATTCGATGTATAGTGTCGTTTCCGATGCGAAGAACGATAAAATGTGAAGCACTATTCCTAATAAACTGACAGTGGTTAATGGCAGAACGTTTGGCAAAAGCGCTCTTTGCTTAATAACTTTTCTACCTGAAATAAAGACATCATTTTATCAATGTATTTATGTTATTCAATGCAATAAGACAGACACAGAATTGAATAATCGGTTGATGAAGAGGAGCAAGAGATGATGTTAACTTGAAAAAACGTCGACTAATGAAAGCTTAATTAAATAATTAAATCTACATTGAATTTTGAATAGAATACAACATAGCTTATCAGTTCACCATTGTTAACCATAAAACTTTTTAAGGATTTTTATTTGGTAGTTGTTACACATACAATAACAGTTTTAATTTATGATCTGTACTATATTGTACGTGTTATATCTGTTTTACATAACCAGTATTGTTGATTACAAATTGTATCTGTAAACGTATATATAAGACATAAATGTATACCTTTGAATAGCTTCTTTTGCGATTCTGCCATAATCCCTGGCAGGAATGCTGTCACTACACCACTGAACATAATATAGGATAAGACATTGGTGAAATAACCCACTGAAATAAAGAAATAAAAGTTCAAGAACCACACTGTATATTAAAAGTTGATTCCATTGTCACATATTTAAAAAGACATTGTTGTCTCGATGGCGAACTCGAACCTGTATATATTAATATATATAATTCGCTAAAACATTAGCCCAACATCGTAAGATCTGTAAATTTGCGGAAGCAAACTTTTTGTTCTTCCCCGGCCGGGATTCGAACTCATGCTACTGAGATATCGTGGCACCAAATCGCCTTGAACTTTGACGCGCTCTCGACAACTCGACCACCTAGGCTCTACAAATAATAAATCTTTCGGTGGCCGTTGAACACTTTTTTAATACTTTTTATTCTGGATTACAAAAAATATGACCAGAAAAACCTTAAATGATCGTCGAATCACCCAAAAGTTTTGAAGTTACACATAGGAAGTAGTGCTCATTAGGAATCCTTGTGTAGTTTATTATGACCTGTGCATTTGGCTAAGATGTCAAAGAACAATTGTATGAAATATTTAATCGCCGAAAATCTCTTAAGACAAGTAGTTTAGATTTCCCAAATGGCAAAAGTCGTAGGAATATTGTTTGTCATCAATACGTAGTACAACTACGTCAGTAGTCTTTTATATAATAAGTTCAACTGTTCATGCTGTTGGCGGCAAGTTCAAATTAGAAAACGAAATTTTCGTACCTTTTCAATTTGGAGGCAGTGGTTCAAATTAGCAGTGGTCCGAGGTCCGCGACCTTCCACTTTTGCAAGCGGAATTTCGACTTGATTTCTAGTTACGCCCGACGAAGTAGCCTTCCACTTGAAAGAAAATACAAAATTACTTTGCAAACCTTTTCACCAAAGTCTCCAAATAAACGATCTAAAAACTTATTTTTGTCATTTTTATTCATGACAGCGATGTTCATTTTGTTCAACCGCTAGCTATAATACAGAAAATCGTCGACAAATAATGTGTAAATTCGAGTAAAATCGTATCTGATTGACAAAAACAAAAATCATTGTAAACACAACAACAATGGCTGCCGTGAAGACAAAATTTACAATATCGGATCCGATTCCGGAAGCGTATAGGGGAATTCCGGGTGTAGGCGATCAACTACAAAAAAAAAATCCAGGCAGGTGACAAAATACATCTATGCATGGTAAATGAATATAAACACCAGAATTGAAAACCGAAAGATATATGTAAAAGAAAGAAAAAGCAGAAAATATTTTATACTGAAACTCAAACTTACTTTTTGACAAATTTTAATGTCAAAATCCAATACAATATGACAGCTTTGAATAGTATATCTAACAATATATATGTTCATGTTCACAGTGTAAATTTTCTTTATCAGTGATAAATGATGATTACGCATGTGAGATGCTTTTAAAGTGTTAACATATTACTGCAATTTTGAACGGGTATGTTTTTCAATTTTGAAGGGTCAATTAAAGTAGCCGGAAGTTTCTAACTTTATTTTCACAAATAATGCAACTATATTATACAATACCTGAATGTAAGCAAATCATATGATATATAGATGAGTCCTTTGGGCCACTATACCCCCTCCTGCTTGATAACTTGGAAACGGCCAAGATCCCCACCCCTAAACCACATAATCAAGTATAGGACACTATAATAAATCAAATAAAATATAGAAGTCCCGAGAGTCACCCCACCCTCTCCTGCTTGGAAATGTGCGAGATCCCCACCGCTTAACCATATATATTCATGTTTGTAACAATATGAAAAATAAAATGTAATATAGGGAAAGTCAATGGGGGTCACCCCACCCCTCCTGTTTTAGAATTTAAAAACGGTAGAGATACCCACCCCTTAACCATACATATTCATGTATTGGACAGTATAACAAATCAGATGAAATATAAACGGAGTCCCTTGGATCCCCCCACTCCCTCCTGTTTAAGAATTTAAAAACCGTTGAGATCCCCACCTCTTAACCATATATATTCATGTATGGGACAATGTAAAAATTCATTTGAAATATAGCGGGAGTCCCTATGGTCACCGTACACCTCTTATTTGAGAACTTGGAAATGGTCAAGATCCTCACCCCTCAACCATATATACTCATGTATGGGACAATATAACAAATGAAATGAAATATAGGGGAAGTCCCTGTGGTTACCCCACCCCTCCTGTATGAGAACTTAGAAACGGTCAAGATCCCCACACCAAAACAATATATATGCATGTATGGGCCAATATAACTAATTAAATGAAATATAGGGGAGTCCCTGGGGTCACCCTACCCCTCCTGTTTGAAAACTTGGAAACCGATGAGATCCCAATCCCTAAACCATATATATTTATATATGGGACAATATAACAAATCAAATGAAATGTAGGGGAAGTCCCTAGGGTCACCCTACCCTTTCCTGTTTCAGACCTCACCTTTGATCCCAGTAGTAGTGAACATTTGTCTGATTGTCTCACCATAAAAAATAAACATTGACATATGAATGGCTTTTGAAACCTTGATATAAACATATGAATTATTTGCCTTAATAATTAATTCATTAGATAAACATAAATGTATTATATATGAATGGTTAATGTTGAAGCAACATTGCCACAGTTTTCATAATATTACGTTTGCCTTGGTGTTTGGTTAACTGCCCTCAGCGCTTACAGCGCTTTGATTTATTTAAGTTTTTTGTGTATATTTTGGAGTTAAGTATGAAGTCCATTATTAACTAGTAAACATTTTTGTTTATTGGTCAGCTGAAGCACACCTACGGGTGCGGGAGTTTCTAGCTGCATTAAAGACCCCATTGGTGGCTTCCGGCTGTTTTCTGCTTTTTGGTCGGGTTGATGTCACTTTGACCCATTTTCATTCTCATTTTTATGATAAAGAAAACAACTTACCTTGGTCGGGAACTGCATTCTGTAGTCTGCTATTAATTGTTCCAATGTAGTACAGGAAATTCAACATGAAAACTACCATTATGAATAGAAAAGAAATAGTTGGAAGGCAACATAAACTGTCTTTCAAAGAGGGACCTTTCTGCACAGTATCAATCTCTGAGTTTTCATTGTATGACTTTTCAAACGAGTCAGTTAGCCCTAAAATGACAAATATGAACTATATGAAATAGAAAATATAAGGAGAATGCAAGGCAAGTATAGAAAGTACTGTTGCAAATTGTTTAATTTTTTTTTAGTTTTGAGCTTTCCTTGTTTAAAAAGATAAATCTAGAAAAGCGCTTCGGACAAACTTTATATAAGGTCACGGTGTTAATTTTTCATTTCACATCTTTTACAAATGATAGGGTTTATCTACTGAACTTACATGTTCAAATGGTCTAAATTTTGTTTGTGTCTTATGGTCAGACAAGAGACATTTCATTTGCAAAATGATAAGCTATTGTATAAGGACTCATACACATATTACCTGTAACGAGAGTTACAAGGTGGATGTGCTGGAGTAAGCAATGCTTTCATTCTGGTGTAACTGTGTTCACCCAATTATTTGTGGTATGTTCTGAATCTCAATCGTTCATTTCTGTGTTGGTCTTTTCGTATTTTTCTTTCTATCATTGTGTTAAGTGTTTTTATTTGACCTCATTTCTCCTACTTCCCTAACTGTAATTTTACTCCTTTTAAAAAACTTTTTTGAATTTTTTTCCATTGACACAAACAGAATTTATCCATATACTAGGTGGGTTTACTAAAGCTATCTGTACAGTAATTTGTAGGTACAAGACATGCATTCTTTATGTATATTAAAAGATATATATGATTGAACGCATTTTATGGATATAAATGCAGTATTGAAGCTGAGAGTAAGAAGTTATGAGGACCTTTCGCTGCCCCTTTCAAGACAATATTATGATGTTTATAGTTAGTTTTTTTTTAAATATATTGTATTACCTTTCTCTTTTTCCAAGAACATTCCTGTATTATTCGAATTTATTTTAACAATGGTTTCTGATTTCTGTTCATCTGTCGATTTTATGTCAAATTTTCGATGCAACAGAAGACTACTTCCAGCGACGATGATATGTAATATGACAAACCCAATAAATGGATATCTATATGGAACACCATAGTCATGGAAAACCTGGAGGAGAAAAAAATAATTTCTACTCCTATGATGAACATTTATTTTAGCTAAGATATGTTCTTAGTGTTTTGTTTGCTTTCGCAAAATAAGAAATCACAAATTGTCTGCAAACGAAAAAACTGAAACAAACATGTAACAATTACTAAAAACTATCGAAAACTCGAGGATAATGACTTCAAATTAAACTAAAACTTTATTAATTTGGTGCACCAGTCGAGCTTTTCTTAGTTTACCTTCAATACAAGAAGAACGCTCATATAAGAAAATATCAGAACCTCAGTTTTTAATAATTTGGTAATGAATAAAAGCGTAGAAAAGACGTATGTAATCAGATTTTGAATTTCAGATAATATTCAGAAAAATTCTAAGAAAAAAATATTTCCTAGTGATTGACATGTTAATATGAATACACTGACGGTCTTTCCTGTATTAAAACAAAAACTGCTACATGTATTACATCAATACTATGACATTAAAGTCCTTTCTCATGATATTCACTTACTTTTATTATCCGAAATGTTATAACCGAGGAATCACAAGCACCACTAAGAATAGCAATATATAACCCAGAACCAATGGGTAAAAGGGAACTTATCTGTAAAAACAAATTATATAAGTTTGATTACCTAATAGATGCTAAACAATCAATACCTCAAATTTTATAATGCTTGAAAAGATATGTATGTTTTAAGAATGAAGCAAGCTTTAACTGACATCAATAAACGACCTTAACAATTATTAGTACTTTGAATTATTTATAATCCTATTACAGGCGTCACAATGTCCAGAATTTAACACTAGATTGACACACGGTTAAGGAAAATTAATGTTTAAACGTGGGTTGGATAGGAATACGATGTCGACAAAGATAGCTGAATTTGAGTAGCTCAAGCGTTTTACATGTGTCATGGTAAAAGGGCATTTAGAAAGCTAGTCTCAGATCATTTCCCTCAGACAGTTATGCGCAATTCTACAGAACAGAGGCATGTAACTCCCAAAGCTTTAATTTCAATTATTTACAATTAGGTTCCTGCATAATGATTAGTGACTATTATCAAATCCTGTCCTTCCAGATGTTTTTCTTTCTTCAGTTTTGCTCTAAATCCAACCTCCCTTATCATCTATAATTTCTGCGATACCATCAAAGCCAGATTTGTTAATGAGGTGGTCTATTGCCTTACTACAAATGACGAGTTTGCCGCCATTGCTGAGCAGTTTAAAACGAAATGAATATTCCATACTGGTGTTGTGACAAGACCTCCATGAACAGAGTATGATTGTTGTGACAAGACCTCCATGAACAGAGTATGATAAGTATAGTTGAGGACTTGACTAGATTTGTCCTAAGATGGACATCTGAGGGGAAAAGAAAACATGGACGCCCAAAACAAATTGGAGAAGAACGGTTGAAGCTGAAATGAAAGAACTCGAAATCAGCTGGGGCGAAATTGAAAAGAAAACACATAACAGACATGAGTGGAAAGGTCTAGTCCTTGCCTCATGTGTCACATAAAAGGACTATGTAGGTAGGTAGATAACGTTGTGGTGATATGAATTGCTAGCATTTGACGGTATACTGTTTCTGTGTTCAGAAACTACAAGGGTTTCTTCTCCATGTTTTTGTGACCCAATTCGACGCAGGCTACAAGTTGACTTAATATCGGCTCTATGTTCTCAGAAACGATGCCATTATCTTCAATGGTTCAGAACTGATGAAAGCCATTGAAATATTGAAACACATATTCGATTTGCCTGGAGAAAAGTCTTTACTTGAAGATGGCGTTACTGTCACACAATACATACTAGGGGACATAGCTTTTGTAATCAATAGGCACCTGATCAACCATCTCTATGAGAAACCTCCATCAGCAGTCACATTGACACAGTGGGTGTAAATAAACCCATCAAATATACTAGGCTTATAATTGTGTAAGCTTGGCAAGCGTGCGTTTCGTGCAAAGATGAACCAACAGTGACGCTCAAATAAAAAAGTGAAAAGATCAAATAAATTAAGAAGTTAAGGGAAATTGACCGCTCAAAGTTTTAATGGTTTTGCCAAATACAGCTTCGGTTTTCTATATTCCTGGAAGTAAAATCTTTTGTTTTCCAACAAGTAGTTAGTTTACCAAGTTAGGAATATGATAGTTGTTTTCCATTCGTTTGATGTGTTTGAGTTTTGATTCAGTCATTTGATAAATGACTTTCTGTTTTAGATTTTCCTATGAGTATTTTTTTACTATTTCTTTTTATAAATACGACCATATCAATGATAATTGACCAGAGATAACAGGTTTATATATCATTCAATAAGTAAAGATATTTTCTCATGATAATATACAAAATTGCTGATTGAAAAATAGGAGCAATGTTAGACTTTTCCTTTGTGATCAATATTATTCTATCAAAACATTTGTATTCAACCTTGATAGAAGTATACAGCTTATCGCTATTCACTCCTCTCCGGGAAAAGTTACTTAGACAACTTCATGTTAAGGTCAGATGGAGCAAAACAAAGGTCATCAGCTATGTGCTACGGGAGGGAAAAGTTGAAAATTAAAAATGATTTGTTCGATGTACTTACGATGGTAAAGACATTTCTCTTTGAAAAGTTTTATTCACAATATATTATTTGAACATGGCTTCAGATAGCTTCAACTGGTTTGAAAAGTTTAATAATTTTAGAACTCACCCGGATAGCAATAAATAGCGAAAAGGTGTATAAAGAATGAATTCCCTACCTTTAGATTTATTGTCATCAAGCATATTCCGCCAACTCCAACACATACAATACCGGGTACAATCAGAAGTGGCATGTCTGTAATTAAATTTTATTTATTATACAACTTTATTTTAACATAACATTCAAGCAGACCTATTTTTATGTTCTTTTTGGTGATACACCTCTTCAACCGTTTTGGTTATTATGAATCCTTGGCTTTCAACAATTCCATTCGGCTTTCAGCGTCCCTAGTGAGATGAATCTGGGAAAGCAGGGAAAGCGGTACGGACCCGGTGGCATAGATGTCAATAGCCAGATTTTACACAACTTTTTAAATTTTTAGTTTTCATTGGCCATTGTTTTCAAAGTCGGCGGGACTGTTTAGCTTGGTAGGGATAATTCTAGCTTTGAAAACAATTTTTAAATTATTATTCTGGGTGGGGCTATACCATGTTAAACTTTGTTGCTTTTCAATGTACAATATTATCCGAGTTCCAGCTGAACAAATTGGTTTTATTAAACAAATTCCTCTTGGTAATAGTATATATAAACTGCCAGGGGAGAGAACCTACAGTCAATTCAAAGTAATATATATTGATATTCAGTACATTTTCAATCCCATATCTAATTGTATTCAACTCACCTGGATTTACAAAACCAAGAAATAAGAAACCAGAGCATATTATTATTCTGAAAAACAAAAATGACAAAAATGGAATACAACTGTGATAAAAAAGGTTGATATTTAATTTGGAATTTAAAAACAGAACTGGCTTCTGTAAACTTTAAATCCTTTGTCATTAATTTTCTTTTAATCTAAGATTTGGTTCCATACCAAATGCAATCAAATGTATATTTCATGTTTACAATGATCACACTGACAAGTAGAAAAAAACCAATCAAACAAACAAACAAACAAAACGGTCAGTTGAAAAGGAAAAATTCACAAAAAACAACTTATAAAACTAACAAGAGTGCACACGCTGAAATGTCTCGCCTTCTATATTAATCATTGATATTATGTTGATAGTCCTAAGTATAAAGTTTTATTACAACTGTCTCATTAACTTAACATTAACCAAAATAAATAAACAAAGACCAATGAACCATGAAAATGAGGTCAAGGTCAGATGAACCATGCCAGGCAGACATGAACAGCTAACAATGCTTCTATACAACATATATGGTTGACCTATTACTTATAGTTTAAGAAAAATTGACCAAAACACAAAAAATTAACACTGTGCAATGAACCGTGAAAATGAGGTCATGGTCAAAAGAAACCTGCCCTACTGACATAATGATCATAAAATATTTCCATACACCAAATATAGTTGACCTATGGCATATAGTATTAGATAAATAGACCAAAACTCAAAAACTTAACTTTGACCACTGAACCATGAAAATGAGGTCAAGGTCACATGACATCTGCCCGCTAGACATGTACACCTTACAATCATTCCATACAACAAATATAGTAGACCTATTGCATATAGTATGAAAAAAACAGACCAAAACACAAAAATTTAACTATAACCACTGAACCATGAAAATGAGGTCAAGGTCACATGACATCTGCCCGCTAGACATGTACACCTTACAATCATTCCATACAACAAATACAGTAGACCTTTTGCATATAGTATGAAAAAAACCAGACCAAAACACAAAAATTTAACTATAACCACTGAACCATGAAAATGAGGTCAAGGTCAGATGACACCTGCCAGTTGGACATGTACACCTTACAGTCCTTCCATACACCGAATATACAAGCCCTATTGCTTATAGTATCTGAGATACGGACTTGACCACCAAAACTTAACCTTGTTTACTGATCCATGAAATGAGGTCGAGGTCAAGTGAAAACTGTCTGACATGAGGACCTTGCAAGGTACGCACATATCAAATATAGTTATCCTATTACTTATAATAAGAGAGAATTCAACATTACAAAAAATCTGAACTTTTTTTACAAGTGGTCACTGAACCATGAAAATGAGGTCAAGGACATTGGACATGTGACTGACGGAAACTTCGTAACATGAGGCATCTATATACAAAGTATGAAGCATCCAGGTCTTCCACCTTCTAAAATATAAAGCTTTTAAGAAGTTAGCTAACACTGCCGCCGTAGCCGCCGCCGCCGCCGCCGCCGGATCACTATCCCTATGTCGAGTTTTCTGCAACAAAAGTTGCAGGCTCGACAAAAACCCAGCAAAACAGATCCCACAAACTACCGACGATGATCTTCAAAAGTGTTCCGACATGTAAGCATGTCCTGCTCCTTATCTGTCACCTGGCGTGTTGTTTATGAGCACATGACATCACTCCTAGTTTTTTGGTGGGGTTCGTGTTGTTTATTCTTTAGTTTTCTATGTTGTGTCGTGTGTGCTGTTGTTTGTTTGTCTTTTTCATTTTTAGCCATGGCGTACGTTGTCAGTTTGTTTTAGATTTATGAGTTTGACTGTCCCTTTGGTATCTTTTGTCCCTCTTTTATGAAAGTACAAACCAAGAGATACGTCATACGGTGATATCACATTGGATATGAAGATGTCAGGATTGCGGATACTTTTGGAACATGATGGATATAAAAATATTGATTCATATAGCAACGTATCATTTTTCAAATATCATATTTGTGTCAGATATATAACATAAATGAGTGTTTCCTTTGTTGAAATAAAATATTTTCAAATTACAGATAAATAAATGGTATAAACATTACGCAAATGGTAAATTAAGGTGAGGGAAAACGTTAATTGTTTCTGGAGTCTGTCATTAATGTTAGTAAGTTTCGTTTAAATGGTGAGAACGAAGGAATGTTCATTTCAAATTCTTATACATCTTATTTATAAGCATTTCAGTTGGAAACAAAATGAAAAAAATCCCGACCAAACCGATATATTTACAAGACAGAAATGTAAATCAAGTTCTCACGTTTTCTAAAATTAAATGAGACAAGTAAAATGTACCATGTTATACCATTTTGACTATAGTGTTTGAAAGTCCTTTTAGTATTTTTTGGTAACCCTTCATATATAGTGACCAGAATAGTAGTATACCTGAAATGTTCAAATGCTTTATTAGGCGTGTCTGCAGCAATGTATGAAAGCATTTTTTCCCGATTGACTCAGACACTTCATGGTATTAATATAAAAGTTAAACCAGGTTTTACAGTCACTTCCTCCAACGCAAAAAAGAAAAAAAAAACAGATGCTTACACAAACGTGTATATATCCATCTTCCGTTCCAAACAAGGATGTATTTTGAAATGAACGTGTATTTACACGTCTAGTGTGGCACCATCAAAAGGACAACCCTCAACAGAAGATGTTGTCAGGGGCTTTGCATGTCAATAGTTTACTAGTATATTATTTTCGCTCATCTTTATCGTAAATTGCGTCCGTTTTAGACAGGACGTGCGCGCATATCGATACTCCCCCACCTTTTGTAGTGAAAGCCTGCATTAAACCATTAACAATTGGTTATTTTCTTTTGTGGAATGCATGCGCTGCGTGAAACAGATATTCTATAACGGTCAACTAACAATTCTATTAAGATTCAAGTAAATCAAATTTAAGTTATGGTTCAATATGTACAAACACTAAATTTAAGAAATTACCAATGATTATGTAAAATTTTGAGGAAATCAATTTTTGGCATACTGGGGTTAACGTGCGAGGTATGAAAAGTAGTATTTATCCCTGGAACACACAAAGCAATATATCGAAGGGAACAATATTGCACCAATATTACACGTATGTCTAATGTTTTCAAATCAATTTATTTCAAACCAGATGCAATACAGATAAGAGGTATATTATGAATATATACATATATATCATAACAGAACATTTTGAATACAATCGGAGGCAAGACTACATAATATAAATCATGGGTACTCTTGATTTTTTTTTATATCTGTTGCGTATTTTATTTTTTCCAGAATTAGACAATTCATATACATTCTTTGTTGACAATAATTGAACTAGTTTTAAAGCTAGTAAAAATAAAAACTAACGCACGAATTGGTTTTAGCTAATGAGTAATCGTTCGAAGTATTGACAGATGGACGGACAATGGTACACAATTGAACGTCACGTCATCTACGGGTGTATAAAAACGAAAATAATTCTTTGCTTTTTAACCACGTATATTATTTGGTCTTTTAAATATCTTCGCGAATGTGTCTTTGGCAGACGCAACTAGCATCTGTCCAACTTAATTATATACAAGGTATCTTTGATGAGTTAATGAATTTCAAAGTCTTATATTTTATATATGATAGTTTCACTTACAGTACAGAAAGTCAGAATAATCATATACTGATGGTATTTAAACCACAAGAATGATAGCTTAGTTTGGATTGTGGTGGTCTTGATATTATGAGGCGATATCTACAAAAGTCATGTTATGAGTTGAAGAATAAAATTCCGGGTAAATTTGGTTCTTTTTAGGTATCCATGAAATATAAAAAATACTTATGAACGCAATTGTATTCAAAACAACTCTATTTTGTCGTTATTATGAACCGGGCTCATTAATTAAGAAGAAATATGTACATGTAACATGCGATCACCTATAAACCGCTTTGAAATAATTCTGCAAATGCGTAAATTACCAATTTCACTTCTAAATTCCCATTGAATTAATAGCTTTTGCTTGACTCTTTTTTTCTGATGATGAATATATCGTATGTAAATCGGTAAGGATTGCTATAAATTGACCAGACACTGAAGAAGAATTATATGAAATGTATATATATTTTTAAAGTAAAACCCAATTGATAGATCAATAAATAATAGATCAATGTGTAAAATGGTAGGTTTAATGTATGCCAATTTTGGCAGTTTCTTATGGTAATCTGTGTGATTTTGTTTTGTCATTTCTACGTCTTATTTTGTTATGATTGTATCGTTTGTTGATCCTTTCGGCAAACCATGTTTGTGTATACGTTACATTTAATGTCCCACGTTAATCTAACGACTTAACGTTACAACTTACATTTGTTGGGCTTTAAACGTGATTAATTACCGATTACATTGTTTCGATCCTTCTTTTAATCGTGGTCTTGGTAGATCTGGCTAAAAACGTTATACTTTTCTTTTTTAGCTACATTTGTGAAGGTTGACAGTCTACCTTAATATTATGTTATTTTTGCAAATATATTCATTATTTATTCAATCGAAATAGGATGTGGACACCTGTACATGTGTTAGGTACAATGCAGATGGCCACGTGATAAAGAATTATTTTGTCGGACCGATTATATAGGTATAACAGTAATACTAAACTCCTAATCAATTTATAAAGGAGAAGTACTTAATACAAAAAGACAGAATCAAACGTTGTCAACCAACAGAACGAATTGAAAACAACTGTCATATTCATAATTTGGTACATTGAATTATTTTTTAAAACTTACTTTTGGATAAAAAATAAGAAAGCAATTATCGTGAACAGAATGTATTGGAAGCAACCATTTAATATCAGATTATTTTTTATTAATATTTTTTAAGCATTATAAGGTATTGGATGAAAGAGGGACGAAAGATACCAAAGGGACAGTCAAACTCATAAATCCAAAACAAACTGACAACGCCATGGCTAAAAATGAAAAAGACAAACAGAAAAACAATAGTACACACGACACAACATAGAAAACTAAAGAATAAACAACACGAACCCCACCAAAAACTAGGGGTGATCTCAGGTGCTCCGGAAGGGTAAGTGAAGTTGCATTCAGAATTGTTTTTTTTTTTGTCATCTGCTAGACCAGAATAATTTGTTTTACCCCCCAAACCCTGGAAGTTAAATGGTCGTTTTCTAAGAATAATACCAAAATTCATTTCATTCGAATTAATATTTTCAATATTTGTGAAAAAATTGTCAACCTATATTAGTGATAAGCGTCACGGTAGATAATGCATTATTTCACCAAATGATGAGTGGATCCGTTATTATTAATCGTTGGATTTGTTAGTATTCCGATACCTGTAAAGAAACTTGAAGCGTAACATTTGGCTACAAAAATACCGATGCATTAAGTGGGCTGGATTTCCTTATTTTGTATTCGCTGATGAAAATTTAATGACCAACCATAATTCAACTAGTTTAAGCTTTGTATTCACGGGTATCATTCGGTTTAACGAGAGAAATGGTCGTGAAAGAATATCTAACGGCGTTCAAGTATTGAGAGACGATCGTGAAAGCTCTGGTAACGAATCGTGAATGACATTTAATGAAAATTTTAGGTCAGAATCTTTGAAAAAATCGCTTAATTTTCAAAACGCGGGACAAATCAGAACAAAAAATATGTCTGTCAGAATGGTTTAACTTCCTCAATATAACTGTGAAATAAGATAGAGAAAATATGCAGTACTTTATGAAAAAGCACAAAAGGCGCAATGCATGTCTATGAAATTAATTACAAATAACACGCTTTTTGTACCTATAATGGTCATATTTCAGTTTATAGTGATATATTTGAAATTTAATCTTTGGTGTATCTGATAGTACAGTAAAATTAAGGTATGTTCTTCTCTTAAAAGCATTAACTTGTATATGAGAACCTTGAATTTGTTGACTATCAATCAAACTTGATCGTGAAAGATCAGGCAACGCATTATTTTGATCGTGAAAGATAATGCGTGACCAGACTTATTACTAGTAATCAGAAATCAGTATTTCTTTTACCATTTGATAAACCTGCAACTGGTTGAAGCCTGTTACTATTTTGATAAGGATGAAGATTAAAACTATTTTTTTTATTCAACCCTTTACCTCGAAAGTTAAAAAAAACAACAACTAAAAACGTCTCTAAATAAGTTTGAAAGATTCAGCTCTGAGAATCGGTCAAGTGTAATTCAGGCAGATCGACACTATTTAGCCAATAATATAGATATGCAACGTTTAAACCAAAATGATATCCATCAAACAAAAAATTACAGCAAAACAGCATCTTTCATGAGTAATTTGAGATTGAACGATAACCAACATTTTGTGCAACAGTACTTTCTTAAGTTCTGTATATACAACGCAGATGTGGATTGATTTAACTATATACTACAGACTATAGAATACCAGAGCGCAAATGCTGTAATGTCTCGTCTGCTTTACTTATGATAGTTAATTTTTGGAACGTCTGTAATATCAAGGGTTTTACTAGAAGTGTCAAATGCGCTTAATGCACTTAATATATTTTTGTCCATCTGATGAGTTAACCTTTTCAATTGATTTTTATAGTTCGTTCTTATGTTGTACTGTTATACCACTGTCTCAGGTTACGGGGAGGGTTGGGATCTCGATAACATGTCTAATCCCGCCACGTTATTTATGTATGTGCCTGTCCAAAGTCAGGAGCGTGTAATTCAGTGGTTGTCGTTTGTTTATGTGTTACATATTTGTTTTTCGTTTATTTTTTTTATACAAATAAGGCCGTTAGTTTTCTCGTTTGAATTGTTTTACATTGTCATATCGGGTCCTTTTATAGCTGACTATGCGGTATGGGCTTTGCTCGTTGTTGAAGGCCGTACGGTGACCTATAGTTGTTAATGTCTGTGTCATTTTGGTCTCTTGTGGATAGTTGTCTCTTTGGCAATCATACCACATCTTCTTTTTTTTTTAATTATGATTGTCAATGATTCATAAAAAGAGTGCAAGGTCAGATGAACCATGACATACAGATCTCTACAAATATCCCGTAGACCAAATAAATGTGTTCCGATCCTTACAGTGCCTTAGAAACTGACAAATGTAAAAGTTATGCTTGGCCAATTAATTCGAAACATGAGGTCAAAAGTATATGAACCCTGACCGACAGCCAGACATAGACATCTTACTATCATTCAATATATCAAATACAATTGACGTCATCATGGTCATATACGAAACATGCAGACAGACATGTACACCATACACGAAATGCCATGGCGCTATAGCATACAGGTTTATATCCAAAAGGCTAGACAACATAAAACGAGCATGCATGATAATGAGTTCGATGTTATTTGAAACCTTGCAGAAGTCGAAAATGTACACAATCATAACAACAGACAGTTATCCTAAAGCTTAACGAATCCGCGATACGGAATTGACCACAAAAATGAATCTTCATCCATGAAAGAAGGCATAATCGGGGTCAGGTGAATCCTGTCTGACGGACATGTAGTTTATAGGATCCAATATACAAAATGTGAGTATCCTATAACTCGTGATAAGTGAGTACTTCGTACTTCACATGACAATCAAAAGCTTCATCCTACAATCATCCAACTATTTTACATTTCATTTTCTGAAAATATTCATACTTTGAAAAGCTTAAACCTAGTGAGGATGTGTGTTGACCTATATAGCTTTTCTCAATACCAATAACAAATATTAATTATGATATAATTGAAGAATAATTTGATTTTTGTGATTTTATTTTTTACTACAACCAAGTCGATGTCAAGTTTCTTCCTAGAAGAAACTAACTTTACTGCTGGTGGATTATTCCCCGAGGGTATCATTAACTTGGTAGCTGTATGCATGATGAATACCAAGAACAAACCGGCTGGGACGTCGTCCGGGTTACCAAGGTCCTCTTTTGCTGCACGGAACACTGTAGCATTTGATTTGTGTGTTCCACAGAATATCCTCCGGGATACCCCTGATTTGACTTATGTTCAGCCAGAAGGTAATTATTATTTCAAACATTCAGATACCTTTCATAAATTAAAGCCTTGTTGGGTTAATATTTTCGACTGTTTAAAGACACCTGCTACAAGTGAATCAATACCTATCATTTCTTCTTGTAAACATAAAAAAGGAAAAAGGAGCACGTGTAAGACATGTGATATGTTAATCACGACTCCTGATTTTACTAGTAATTAAACATCTAAAACATATTATACTAAATCTTTCGAGCCTCTGAACTGTTCCACGGACAATGTCGTGTACGGAATCGAATGTACTTTGTGTGGACTACTTTATGTTGGTACAACTCGTCAAACTTTGCGTAAAAGAATGAATCAACACCGGTCTGATAATGAAGATACTCAATTTAGGGTTCTTTATAACCATTTTAATCAACCGGACCATGATCCTTCTTTATCTATAAAAGTACGCATCATTGAGAAAATTTATCACCACACAAATAGCACTGTACTAAGTACTCCTTTCCGCAAAGATAGAGAAAATTTCTGGATAAGGGAGTTAGGGACTGCAATGCCATATGGTTGCAATAATAATATTAAAGGAGTAGGAAATTTGTCAAGTCCTGCCTGCAGTAATGTTAATGTAATGAGTTTATTTAAAACTACCTTACGACAACAAAGTAGTCATGGGCAAAAACATTACCATCCACCTAATGTAAAAAAGTTTTCTAAATCTAGATCACCCTCTGGGAGCTTTGATGACCTTCTTTCACATCTTCATCATCCGCTAGGGTTACATTACATAAGAACTATTCTCTTTTCAATGCCAGTTAATTTTCTAAAAGGTTTGAGAGACTATGCACTTTACAAAAGAGGCACCAATACATTGTCTGCAATATACAGACTAGTCAGTATTATTTGTGATGTAGCTCTTTTCCGTCTTTTCCAACCAGTAAGAATGGAACCTTTACATGAGGAAAAGAGGAAATTCCTTCCTGTTGATTTTGCCAATAGAGGAATTGATGCAATCAATATCTGCAACGTTCTACATCACAAGGAGGTAACATAAAAAGTTCCTATTTATTTTCAAAATCAGTCTGTTCCTATTGTATCCTACAGTTACACCAAAACCATTGCACCTCAAATATTTAACTATAAACAAGCATTGCAGGACCTTGACTTGGAACAATACATAAAAACCCTCCGACATGTGACTGTTCCCACTCGCCTTATAATTACAGCCCCTCTGGTCATGTTATAACTGGGGATCTAAACATAATTCAACATGAAAATCTTCGAAAGGTGATTTCCGATGGTCCTTAGTTTAGAGAAGCCCAACACATCAATTGGAACCATAACTTCAAAATAATTATGGATTCCATTGAGGACTACGCCAGAGCATTGGCTAAGCGAGAAGAAGTTGAACTGGACACTTTGTTAGAATGGGTTAAAACTATCAGATCTCTGATAAAACGTCGCATTCACAAATTGAAAAACTGTGTGAACGATCGACCAAAGTCTATTTTCAGAGACAAGGAGGCCATGAAATGTCTATCATCTCTTCATGATATGTATGTTTTTGTTCCTACGGACAAATACTATGAATGTCTTGTAAAAGAATTGGGTATAAAGGAGCAATCAGGTAATCCCACATACAAAGACATATCATTTGACAAAGATGAGATTTTAGCAAATCATAAGTTTTCATGGCTTCAATAAACATTACATTGAACACCAAATCGGAGGACTTACCTTGTTTGTATTGGATACCAAAGCTTCATAAAATTCCGTACAAACAACGGTATATTGCTGGCTCATCTTCATGTTCCACTAAAGAATTGTCCATTAGATTGACTAAAATTCTGTCCGCAGTGAAAGAGGGTCTTCAGAAATACTGTGAAACTGTTGACTCGCGAAGTGGTATTAACCATATGTGGATTCTTAAAAATTCTAAAGAACTTCTAGACAATTTTAAATCTAGGTCTTTTTCTGAAATTAGTTCTATCAAAACTTTCGATTTTTCAACCCTGTATACCACCATTCCCCATGTGAAATTGAAAAATCGCCTTAAAGAAATAATCCACAATGCCTTTCAACATAAAAATAGTAGCATACGCTATAAATGTATTACTTTGGGATTTCATAAGGCATATTTCCTAAATAGTGCATGACAAACAAAAAGGTAAAACAAGCTACACAGAAGAAAAAGTGGTTAGTATGCTGGAGTTTCTTATCGACAACATATTTGTTGAGTTTTGAGGTGGACTTTTCAACAAATTGTCGGCATTCCTATGGGAACAAACTGTGCGCCTCTTCTTATTTTCTTATGAATCGGAGTTCCTCCAGGCACTTGTAAAAAACAAGAGGATCAAAGAAGCCAGATTATTTAATTTCACTTTCAGATATATTGATGATGTTCTTTATATAAACAATCCGAACGTTTCTGATTGGGTTCCATTAATATATCCCCCAGAACTAGAGATTAAAGAAACAATAGACACGGCTTCCTCCGCCTCATTTTTAGACTTATATCTCGAATTTGACTTACACAGTAATCTCAGTACAGAATCTATGACAAACGAGACGATTTTAATTTTGAAATTACAAATTTCCCCCACCTTAGTAGCAATATACCAACTTCACCTGCATATGGGATATATATTTCCCAACTTATTCGATATTCAAGAGCTTGCAGCTCCTACTCAAACTTTGTTAAACGTCATCAGTGTCTGAGTAGAAAGTTAATGAACCAGGGGTAAATCAAAGAACGTCTCGTCCTTTTTCTAAAAAAGTTCATCGGAAGGTACTAAGACCTTGTTGATAAATATTCCGTATCAACTTCACAAATAATACACGATGGTCTTGATGTATAGATTCTGCGTACTGATGTTGTTTATCATCTTAACAACGTGTTTCGTAGTTCTTTCATTTGTCTTTGTTCTATTATTAATATTACTTTTACTGTTTAATGGTTTTATGTGATATCCGTTTGACGTGGCTCGGTACTTGTACATCTCGTCAATGTGTTTGTATTGTCTTTCAATTTTTGGTGTCGTGCTTTGTATATGCGACTTTTTGTATTTCTTTGGTTCTTATAACGTGACTCTGTACTTTAAAAGATCCCGTCAGTATGATATTGTTCTAGTTTGTGTCATTATGATATATTTCTATTAACAAAACTTTCAACTTCATGACAAAATTTCCAATTTCTCAGCACTAACACACCCTCTGCTTCATCGTTTGGCGTTTGCACATATCAGTTAATAGGTTAATCGCGTCCATTTTAACACTTTACCATATTAAAGGGGTTGAACTTCTTTCATAAAAACTGCGCGAACAGAGTTGTGAGGAATATTGATTATAATTGACACACTACATAGATTTCACGATCACCATCATCAATTGATCGACCGATGCATATGTCGGTGTCTTAACTCGCAAGCGACATGTTTTTGCGGTCTCATATCTTCAGATTCATATTGTACCAGAAATGTGGTGTGATCTGTAATTTTACCGATGGTGTCCAATGCCCGATTGTGACATTTTGAGCAAGTATTGATTTGCATGGGCGGTGAAACTTACATAGCAGGAGACGCTTATCGTGTCGCCGCACCCGGTATCGTTCTTTTTGGAAGTCATGCGATTCTATCAGTCTTTGCTTGTTCCCTGCTTTCGTGTCTTCTTAATCGGTATATGAGATGTTAAGTGTTTTATGGATAATAATTTGTATTAACCCAACAATGCACTTACAAATTTAACATACTAAGGACAGACTTTCTCTGTGAATACTTGGAATCAGAAAAAATACAGCAGAAAGACGATTCTCAGGATTGTACTTTGTTAATCTTATGAAAGTTATGATTTGACATTTTTAAGCTTTATGGTGATTTATATATTTTTGTCCATTTAAAGAGAATTATAAATATATTGTATTGTTAATGCTGTAAAGTGATATTTTGTTTTCTTATATGATCACCCCATCAGTATCATATACCCGTCCTTGTTAAATGTGCAACGAGGTTTTTTATTTATTTAATGACGCACTTGATAAATGTTTCGATCAAAATTTAGAACCTTAGCACAGCTGACATATTTTCACATTCGGTTTAAAATGGAAATCCTATTAAGTGACATCTTTGTTAAATGAAATAGTTAGCTAATATAAACTTCTCAAATTCAGAATTTTGCGGGGTATAACACACAAAATCACACTTATTTGCAAGTCATGCTCTGTTTATGCATTATACACCCCCTCCCCCCCCCCAAAAAAAAAAAATCGCAGTCTTAAGATTGACAATGTCTTTTCGAGGGGTAATAATCTGCTCTATCACTCTCTCAGGTATGTGTTATTTAATTTATTTTACTGAATGTTCTGTTATTGCTGTCTATTAAATTTCAAATTCAAAGAAATAGCTGTGACGTCATGTGAAAAATCAATACCAATCATCCGTATTTATTAAAGCGCATACTCGATCAAGCGTCTCCGTGAAGGGTAATAGAGTTTTTGCCATGGGATAGAGTTAAATTATAAGACAATTACAAGGGGGGGGGAATCTACGTCATCACGCAGGGTGTCGGCGATTGAAATTGGACCACCATCTTGTCGCTTCAAGGTAAGATTTTTACTTATTATGCCAGTTATATGAGGGTTATGATTATACAAAATAGTCCATCAAAGACTATATAAAGTAGGAAAATAAATGAGCCATCGCTAAATATTATTGGTTATCTCAATTTTGCAAACACTTCGATACCAGTTTTAGGAATTAGGTCAAACATGCAGGATATCGGCAAAATTTTTCATAACAACATCTTGATTATCAAGAACAGCCTACTTTATCAACAAATGGACATGTCCAAATTCTGTATTGTACTCTGGAAAATACTTGTTACTCACAAATATCCGTCATTATGGCCGAAAAACGTCTTATTTAAAAAAAATGGAAAAAGGATGTCGGCAACGCATCGAATATCGAAGGATGTTGGGGAAACATCATATACTATTTTTAACACATATGTTATTCAACATGTGACTAGATCTAATTTCTTATTTTTTCAGATAAAACTATTGGTCATGACAAGACGCAAATCAAACTTAAACTTGTGTAGGCGGAAACGACACAGGCACTTGTCTCAGAATGTTTTTTCCCACAGGCGCTTGGGTGTATGATACAGATTTTTTTTTTTGATTTTTTTTTTTGCTGATTAAAATATTCAATTTTCTATATTTATAATACATATCTATCACTTCTGTGCATGTCTCACCTAGTTTCGAGTGATTTAAACGACCAAGAGAAAATACCCAATTTTACTATCCATACTAAGAAACAAAAAGGCAACTAACTCGACGCCATTTTTCTGCTATCTATAAATATATAGATTGACCTACCTGGATTCCCCAAGGATTTCTCTGGGAAAACGTGCCTTCCTTGCCGTCAGATCGCAGACATCGTTTATATTTATCAAACTGGTATTGGTCGTAACATTTTTAGTCCATCTCCAGCATATAATAAAAAGATTTTAACTATTTTGACTAATTTCAAATTTACGTGCCCGGAAGTTGACTGTTTTTCCCGAACTTTTGTTAAAGGGAAGTAATATTTTCCCGGGCTTTTTCGGAACATCTCTCAAAGTACGTATGAAAATAACAAAGTGACACGATGACTTCCGAACTTTTACCAATAAGGCGCAACCTTCAAATTGCCGGAAAAGAATCTGAAATGATGACAATTCAACCAAAAGAAGTTACTCATAAAAACATTGATAATTTATAAATATACAAATACTCACACAAAATTGACTTATTAGAGGAATTAAAAAAAATTAAGCCTTGGACCATTTGACCCATTTATTTTGTGTCACAAACATATATTATTTAATTACAATCAAAATTCATACAGAACAGGTATTTGAATCTTGAATATTTATGATATTGTGTCAGCTATGCATTTTATTGTTATATGTTAACATGGTTAGGAACAGTGGCGACTCCATAACTCTTCATAAGGGAAGGCACACTGACTGACCCAAGGGTCATGTTTCAGTGATTCCTTATAAATATATAATAACACAATTCCCCCCTGTATCAGCCTGACTGTAGAAATATAATAATTATTTGAAATAATGAAATATATCACTTTAGTTTAGAAAAAGGTGTTGCTAAACTTTTTTTTATTAACTGAATGCATGTATCATATCTTTTGAATATTAATTGCTATGAAAGTGACATAAAGATATATTTTTATCAATTTCCCAGAGCTCAAAGTTATTCTAGATTCAGATTAGTTCATGTACTTCCGGTCTTGTTAAAAAAAATAATTTGGCAAAGTCAGTGATTCTTCAAATGTACAGTCTGTGTACAATGTATGAATACTGTATAGCTAAGAGGTAAACGGACAGAAAGTCACAGGACAAAAAGTCACAAATTTGGTAGGACAAAAAATCACAAATAATTTATTGACAATTGAATGCAGCAGTCTATGGGTTAATATATAAGAATATATCTTGAAATATTTACTTTTAAATACATATATTCATATTAAAGTTTAGGAAATGTGTCATTATACTTGAAAAATGAAGATTTATTTAACTTTAATCATGCAAAAGATGTTTTTCTTGGCACCATGAAGCCATTTAAGTGCCAAGTCACTTTGGCATTTTGTTTTTTTAACAATTATTTGATAATCTTTGATATTTTTTTGATATATTTTGTTTAAAAAGTTGGTTTATATACAATAGTTTAAGAAAAATACAAAAATATTTTTGTAGAAATAAGCGTTTTTTATTCAAAGAAAATAATCAGAAAAATGAATTGTGACTTTTTGTCCTGTGACTTTTTGTCCGTGACTTTTTGTCTGTGACTTTTTGTCCTGTGACTTTCTGTCCTACATTCTGGCTAAGACACTTTGTTATCATTCTGAAAGCATTTTTTAGCTTTGACCAGTTTAGCCATTTTATGACTCTTAAGTCTATTGCCATTTTTTAAAAATGTATTGTTAGTAAAGACATCCATGGGAAAGTATTTTCATTTTTTAAACCTGATGCTTTTGATCCACAGTTTAATTTTTTATCTTGTGTTATCAATTGAACATGGACATGATGAATTATCATGTCATGTAGCGAAATTTGAATAGGAAATACACAGGACTCTGATATAAACAAGAATAAACAGGATGTTATCTTAACTGTGTATAAGCTTGGGGCTGTAAGTTATTAAAATTATAACTAGATGAAAACTCGACTTATTGAACTGAACCTTTATTTATGATTGCTGATCATGAGAATAAAATCATTCTGTAGAATTAAACTTGATGTGTATATTACATGTATTAAGATAAGGATCTTTAAAATAAAATATAATTTTATATAAAATAGTTGTTCTAAAAGGATTTTGAATTATTTTCTTGTTATTTAATACATGAATTCTATTTTAAGTTTAGGATATTGTTCATACAATTCATAAACCTTGTTAAATGAGAATTTATTAAATTTTAATCATGTAAATGATTTATTTCTAATTATATATAAGAGGTCTAGAAAAAAACAAAAAATATTTTAAAACTTATCATAAAACGGACTTTTGTCCTGTGACTTGTCCATGAGCAGTGAAGGGTACTACTTGTACTAGTGATTTAAATGTTGTATTCACTTGGTGAAGTAAATAATAATATACTTATATACATGATATACATGTATATATTATCTACATGATATACATGTATATATAGTAATTTTTTTTAGGTTCATTTTTTCTGTAAGGTTTGAATAATCTCCCCTTAATTGCTTATAATTTGTAAAATCAATCCCTAAATCCAAGGTTTCATCTCATGAATATATAAAAAAAAAAACCCAAAAAACAGAATGACCAATAAAAAAATGCACAAAATTAATTGGACGCAAAATGTCATTTTGTTTCCTTAAGAAATGCACTATTTCAGAGTAATCTCCCGATATATATAATGCTAATTTTTTAAAGGAAAATTATAAAAATCAATCAAAAATATGCTTGTTAAAATGTTAAAATCTTATAAATTCTTTCCTTTAAATGAAAAATCAGATTCTCTATCTCAATTCCTCAGCAAATTTTGCCATTTTTATTGTACATGTAAATCTTGACCATAAGGTTCTCTGTCATTTCCAATCCAAGATGATGAAAGAGACCTATATGACCTTAAACAAATAGTCAAGACATCTGCAAAGGGGTATACAAGCATGACTAGTAACTAGGAAAATAATCGACTAAAGGTCCTGTGTACAAACTCTCAGAACTGGAGCAACTAAAGTATTGAATTTGTTTTATACATGTACACATGTATATGAATAATATTACATGTACATAATTTCCTATTGTATGTATAAAACACTTCTTTCATCTAGATCTGTTAATGTACATGTATATCATGTACATGTATATACACATATATAAAAAAAGAAGATGTGGTATGATTGCCAATGAGACAACTATCCACAAAAGACCAAAATGACAAAGACATTAACAACTATAGGTCACTGTATGGCCTTCAACAATGAGCAAAGCCCAGGTTGTTTGTCATAGAATAAATGAAAACATGTCGCAATTGAAATGAATAGAGACAGCAACACAACACAACACAACAACATATTAAAAAAAATCTGGGATTGCAAATATGCCAACAGGAAAAGGACTATAGCAAGTGTAGATAATGTGCTAATGGGACATACATTAGATTTATAAATTTTATTAAGTACAAATAAATAAATCAACAAGTATTTAAAGTATAAAACATGTTCGTTTGTTCTGATAATAAGACCATGAATATTCAGATATTTTTTAAGTTGACAATTCCTGATAAATATTGTTTTTCTTTCAGGTTCATGTTACGAGCAGTGCTTCTGTATGTTATGCAGAGGATCAAATGTCAATATCTAACCGTACTTAGAAAAGAAACATAATAACTAAATACATGAATAATGGATCTATAAATACCGAAACACGTCGTATAGCATGCGAATTTTCAATCGGCAAAACAGTCATATTCGGAAATAGGTCACGTTCGGTACTTAGCAGACAGACGATGTAGATGGTAAACCACAATCTAAGACGTGGTAAAACGTCGTTAGTTAGTTTATACACAGACACATCGTATAGATCAACCAATTTGTGATGGTGTCCATATAATTTACGGAGTGTCATTTTTAATCTGCATAAGGTACACACTCCTGTATATGAAGTCCGTTTAGTGTGAACATGCACGAGCATAACGTATCAATTGAGATATGTAAACACCATACGACGGAGCAGAGGGTATGTTACTGCTGAGAAATGGGAAATTAATAATTGGGAAGTTGAAATCTTCCCGTTTGTCATAGACTTTAGTGTGAAGTCGTCCATCTGTGTCAATATTGAGGAAAAGATCAAGGTATGTAGCAGTCCTTCTAGTATCAATAATATCCTCAATTTCAAGTTCATTGACATATATGAGATGCAAGTTCTGACTGAAATATGAGTTAGGACATCATTACTATATCTGAATGTAAAATTAAAAAATATTCGCAAGGTGCTTTTTTTTTTTAGAAGGTTCTGGATGAATTCTGCTTCATACGAGTAGAAAAACAAATCGCCCAGAAGGGGTGCACAATAAGTACCCATTTGAATACCGACTGTCTGTTGAAATATCAATCAAAGAACTTAAAATTGGTTATATGGTTTATACATACATTTTGTAGTCTGATTTTTCTTCAGATCAGTTTTTTATTTAGACCGTTTATGTAGACGTTGAAAAATCAAGCTTTGATGAACTTTGGAACAGTGATATTACTTATAGTACAAGAACTGTTCATTATACTTGGTTCAGAAAGATTTTATGTTAATACTTGTTTACCTCCTACTTGTATTTCTGAACATTTTTATTACTTCAGAGCCCACGGCTTTAAAAAAAATAATTTACAGTACAATACAGTACATATGTACCATAAATTATATTTATGTTGATTAGATAACTTTAGGTATTAGCAGGTACTAAAAAAGGTAACATTCTAGTTGGTCTACTCCCATTTGATCTACTCCCAGGTTGCAAGTGGTCTAACAGTTCCGTCTCTTTTAAAAAATATAGTTTTCCGTTCGGTCTACTCTTGATAAATTTTATATGTTTGAAACATTATTTTTTTTTAGACGTATAGGGCTTTTGTTGATTGATAAGGGATATTTAAAGGTGTATTTTTTTTAAAAGTTTATTAAAATGTACTTATCATGCTTATAGGGGGAAGGTTGAGATCTCACAAAAATAAACACGTTTAAGCCGGTAGCATTATTGCACCAGTCCTAAGTCAGGAAACTCTTGCCATTGTTAGTCTTGTATACTTTTTTTTTTCATTTTTGTTCATATCTATGTTTCGGAGTGTAGAGTGGCGTCCATTTTCCTGAACTAGTATACATTAGTGTTTCGGGACCTGTTCAATACAGCCTCTGGCTGCTGGATTTCTGGCTGTATAGAGGGCCCTTTGGTGGCCTTGGACTGGTTTGTGTTTTGTAGTCCCGGTTTGACTGCTTGTTCCTTATTTTTCAATCGTTAACCGCATACCAGAAGCATGAAAAAGGAGTGAAAAGCCCTCATTTGAATTGCAAATTAGAATCAATACATAATAAGGAACATTTATTATTTCATTTCAAGTTGAAGTGACTACAACTTCACCCTTAACTTCTTTCAAGACTATAACCTTATTAGGAATTGATTAAGAAACAGACAGGAAGATGGACAGATACATTTACTAAAAAAATAATACCCCTTCTATTGGAGCATACAACTAGCCTCACAAGATGTCATAATTGTTTGGACAAGCAAGATTAAAGCACTTGAACTAAAAAATGAAAACCACATTGCGTCACTAGACCCAGCCCCCTACTATCCACTGCCGTTAGTAGGGGCTGGGTCTAGTCAGACTGCCTTTGTTGTCCTGTAGATTATTTCTTTTTAAACTGTTTCATCCTGTCACAGGGGCTTATTACTGTAATTGGGTACTTATTTTTGGTAATTGCCAGCACCGATAATTCAATAATTTCAAAATCCCCCTTCCCAATAACACAAACACAATTTATAGGCGCATAGGGTCAAAAGCTAAATGCCAGGTGACAACAGGCTACCTTGGTCTTTTGACGTTGACCTATCAAGGAATTTAGGAAAATCGCTTGATTCAGGTCTATATATTTATAGGTGTAATGAGAATAAGTATTACAAATTACAGAAACTATGTCATAAATAACAGAAGATTATTATTTACAGCTGTCATTCACCTCCAAAACATATAGATTGATGTACCCATGCCGCTTACATCAATTCGCAAAAGCGAAAGTGGAAAAAAGTTGACCGCCACTCAGAAATCGATTTTACAATCGGCAAGCATTAATTCAAGTTATCGAATTTATGACTCGTGTTTTAATTCACTTGGTCGAGGTTAACTATCATTATCGAAACAATTCACATTATCGACCGTTAATGCATTATCAAAAAAGTAACCATCATTATCTGCGCTAGAGTCACATTAATTAGATCATCTATGATGGTCGAACGGAAAGTATACTTTACGCCGACTATGTATAATGATCGACCGATAAACTATCATTATTCCCGATAAACTGTGATTATCTATTAATGTGGTTTCCGTGTTCCATACGTGTTCTTTAAGTGTATTTGCGAAAAATACCAGTTTTGAGAATGAATTTCCCTCGCCTTACGGCTCGCGAAATTTGACATTCTCTCGACTGGTATTTTTCGCAAATACCCCTCCTTAGCATGATATATCTGATTATAAATACTTCGTGTACTACACCTAAATATAATCAGAAATCATGAATATCAATGTACTTGTATATGTGATGTGTACCTGTATTTTTGGTTGTTGTGTAAACTTAATTCAACTCGTACGCTGTTACATGAATATGCAACCAGGACCTTTTACCTAGTAAAACGAACACGAAAATATATATTTGTTGAAATCATTATGGTGTATTCACTGCAATTCAAATAACACATATTACTTTGTTTACGTTTTGTTTGTACCTACGGTTCCCTATACATTTTCAAACTGAAACTTCGAATAGTAATATACTTACATTGATAGGATTTTTGGACCTGTTACTCCAAATTTATATATCAGAGGACCCCAACATAATGACAGTAGAAAGATTGGAACCATAGATATGGAATACAGAAGATGCAAATGTTCTTGTTGTTCTTTGCATGAATGTCTATGTATCGTTGTATTTTGTAAAGAAGATGTTGAGAAGTTCTGTTCACTTATTGCAGTATTATTATCCGGAACTTTTGGCAAATTACTCATCATCAAAGAAACCGAATTATTTCCAGCTATGTTTGATGAAAGTTTGTTTGTTTCACACAAATCGATGTAAAATCCATAATCAATTAAAATATAAACATACGAACTCCATCCAGCATATATAACTGCAAACAACAATGATTCCAATATTGCAACAAAAATAAAAAGAAGTAAGAGGCAGTTACAGGTTGCCATTTTCTACTTTCGGATGGTATAGTAAATATTTGTATATCAGTTAAATGTTATGATAGATTTTAAATTTAAATTTCCGACCATGTGTTAACTTGTGCATAAACTTTAAGATAACTTTAAATAACTTGTGCATAAAGATGAACAAATGTAGTGCAAAAATCAAAACCCTGACGGGGTGAAATGTAAACACAATATACACTAGAATCATACAATACATGAACAAAGTATAAACAAGTCCAGTTAATATTTTATTAATATACATGTATATATATATAAATAATAAATATAACATATATAAATAATAAATATAATAAATATGTGTACAAGCGTCTTAACTGATGTCCGGTTTTAAATGTTTTATTGTATAAATTTCAAGACTGCTATAGTTTAATCAAAGTAGATTGATATGATTCATTTTACATCATGATCATATTGATGAAGGATATCTGTTATCCGAAATATTTATCAATAAATACATTTATAGTTTCCTTTTTTTGTTATTGGTGTTGTTTTGTATACTTTGAGGCGTTTAAATGATAAATAAATATATATCTATATATATAATGTCTGAATAATAGCCAACGATGAATCTTACAGAGTGATGGATCATATAATTATGCGACAGTTCACCACAAAATACAATATGTTATAAGCAATTCTTAAAGGGTAAAACATTACTCTCTAAAAAACGAACATCATGAACGAATGTTGAATATTTCGGATAACTAATATCCCTTACCAGCCATTTCAATTACTATTCATGCGTTTGTTGAATGGCTGTTCTGTCTAGCTAACATACTGGATGCCACATCGACACTGATGAAGTTATTCAACTTTCTCAGGCTGGGTTTTTCAAATTTCATTTATTTTTTATGAACTGATAACTACTCTATTGAAAGATTCTCAAATGTAGGATGGTACAAGTCGTGTCATAAATACCAACAAAACTGAACACTAAAACACGTACTTGCCATTCCATCGGGTGCGTTTACACGTTACATTGCTATGTAGGTCTCAAAACTGAGAATGTTGTATACCTTCTCAGTGTCGATGTGCATTCTACTGCAATTCAGAACTACCTGCTACAGCTGGTCTCAAAAGCCTTACTGTCACTATCTTAAAACAACAACGAGGGTTGGCCAAGGACCAACAAACTTGCTAGGGAAAGTTTTAGAATAAGGATGTTAATGACATTTCCGCAGAGGGCATTAATGAGAAAGCATAGAATTAGTCCCTGCCATCACTTGTTTCCCGTATCTCAGGCTTCAGTACAGGACTCAGTTTTAAGGAAATTATCCCATCTTGCAAACATAAATATTGAAAAACATTACCAACATATAAATTCGTGATAATTTGTATAACATTCAAGATTACTATTATAGTGTGACTCCCATATGCCAGGATAAGAATCATTTGACATCCATTCTAATGTTGATGGATATTAGTTACCCGAAATATTTGTTCATGATTTCTTGCTGTGTTTTGTACCCTTTCGCTCTTTTAGATTTGCTATACATAATATAAAGTATACTTGTAACGATCATTCAGTATTATTTGTCCAATCAAATTCGGTAGTTTTTAATCTTTAAGTTTTAGCAAGGATTTGTATACTGTATACTATACAAATCCTTGGTTTTATGTTCAAAATATTTTTGTTGTATACTTTAATTTCGCAACATGCCAAGCTGTTATGCACAGAAAAAAGACTCTGACTTAGCTCATAGCGGAAAATTAACCAAATATAAACAATATCATGAATATTAACCATAACTTGTGTGTGTACAACAGGTGTAAATGGAACCATCTTTCCCGAGGACGCTAGAGACTCCATGTTAGGAAAGTCAAAGTTACAAATGGGGTCAGAGCAAAATAACCACAAAATCAAAACAAAATAAGATTATATTTGCTAGACGAAGCTGTAACTGTAGATTTGTTTAAATCATATCTAATATTGAATTGGAAATTTAAAGAATTATCATACGAAAAATCTCGTACTCAAAAGTTGGCTTTGAATCGGGTGATTGCATTCCTTAGTTAACCATTAGCTTTGCCGCTGTTTCTGGAATAAACTTTATCCAGAACCTTATAAGTTATAAGCATAGCAAAACTGCAAACTAGACAAAAACGTGGTTTCTATTTTCTACTCTATTTATTTCTAACGAAAAAAATGTATCCTCTTTGTTAATGTTGGTGGCCTTTATCAATCATTAACCAGAACATTTTCCAATCTTTAAATATTAAATATCTTTTTATTATGAGAACAGACAAATCATTGCAAGGTCTAATTTCTGACAAATATTTAGTAATTGAACGGTAAAGTAACTTACTTATTCTTAAAAAAGTAACGTAAAAAATAATTCAATACAATATTGTTTTGGTAAATATCATAAAACAATTAAGGTTATGTAATAGTTTCCATTTCAAAACCATGATAACAACTAAATATTTAATGTAAACGAGTCATACGAAACGCAGGTATATGATCGTATCTTTCAAATCTAAATGTGCATTTCAAATCAAATATTTACATCTTGAGGTGTATTATTAATTTGCAATCTAAATCTAGTACTTTAATTCACAATACCGAATTAAATGAAAGAATATACTTTAAGGATGTTCGCTCGTTAGTTTAAAAATAATAAGGTTTTTAAGGGAGTCTTAATTTGAAAAAATAAAATAAAATACATACTTGTAGGTCACTGCGCATTTTCTCAAGTTACAGATTAATACAAAATGACAGATTTTGTATGGAATATACAGGAAAAGACATCACTATGTGATTAGAAGCTAAGCTAAATGATAGAATTGCAACATAAAATACGAGAAGATAGCTTTTAGAAAATGCTTTAACAATATCGAAAGAAAAGATAGGGTCACCGTGCGTTTTTTCCGGCTATAATACAAAATAGCTAAATTCCATGTAGATTCCTTAATAATGCACTATTTCAGAGTTATCTCCCCTTGAAGTTCTAATTGAAAGAAAACAAGAAAAAACAAGAAAAAAATATCTACACTTGTAATAATATTAATATTATAGGTTATTTTTTTCAGAAGTTCTCTTTTAATTTCATGATTTATATGTTTTAAAAATAAATAAAAAAGAAATGTCAGATTTAACGCACATTTTTTAAATAACTCTACATGGAGACAACATGTAAAAAAACAGGAGTAGCAAGCATCCCTTATGGTGTGTAAACTACTTCAACAAGCCTGTGATGTACTCAATTGATATTCTAGGGATGCTAAAATCTCCGTATATGAAATTACAAGAATCTCCATCTTATAAGCTCACCTGGCCCACAGGACCAAATGAGCTTTCTCATCACTTGGCGACCGTCGTCGTCGTCCGTCGTCGTTAACTTTTACATAAATCTTCTCCTCTGAAACTACTGGGCCAAATTAGCCACAATCATCATTGGGGTATCTAGTTTAAAAAATGTGTCTGGTGACCCGGCCAACCAATCAAGATGGCCGCCATGGCTGAAAATAGAACATAGGGGTAAAATTTAGATTTTGGCTTATAACTCTGAAACCAAAGCATTTAGTGCAAATCGGACACGAGGTAAAATTGTTTATAAAGTCAAGATCTATCTGCCCTGAAATTTTCAGATGAATCGGACAGCTGGTTGTTGGTTTGCTGCCTCTGAATTGGCAATTTTAGGGAAATTTTGCCGTTTTTGGTTATTATCTTGAATGTTTTTATAGATAGAGATAAACTGTACACAGCAATAATGTTCAGCAAAGTAAGATCTACAAAAATGTCAACATGACCAAAATAGTCAGTTGACCCCTTAAGGAGTTATTGCCTCTAAAGTAATTTTTACCAATTTTTTGTAAATTTTCAAATCTTTTACAAAAATCTTCTCCTCTGAAACTACTGGGCCAAATTTAACCAAACTTAGCCACAAACATCATAAGGTAATTTAGTTTAAAAAATGTGTGCGGTGTCTCAGCCAACCAACTAAGATGGCCGCCATGGCTAAAAATAGAACATAGGGGAAAATGTAGATTTTGGCTTATAACTCTGAAACCAAAGCATCCAGAGCAAATCTATTCATAGTTTGAATTGTTAATCTAGTCAATATCTATCTGCCGGGAAATTTTCAGATGAATTAGACAACTGGTTGTTAGGTTTCTGCCTCCAATTGATAAGTTTTGAAGAAATTTTGTTGTTTTTGGTAATTATCTTGAATACTATTATAGATAGAGATAAACTGTAAACAGCAATAATGTTCAGCAAAGTATGATCTACAAATAAGTCAACATGACCATAATGGTCAGTTGACCACTTAAGGAGTTATTGCCCTTTATAGTAAATTTTTAACAATTTTCATTTTGGTAAATTTTTGTAAATTTTTACAATATATTTTCCTCTGTAACTAAAGGGCCGAGTTTATTATAGATAGATAAAATTATTAGTAGCAAGAATATTCAGTAAAGTAAGATCTACGAACACATCAGCATCACCAAAACACAATTTTGTCATGAATCCATCTATGTCCTTTGTTTAATATGCACATAAACCAAGGTGAGCGACACAGGCTCTTAAGAGCCTCTAGTTTAGCTGCTGGTACAACTGGATAATTTCCATTTTCAAACTCATTCTTTACTGTAAAAGATTAAATAACTTTTTTCGCATGATAGAGCAAATAGGACATTTCATGTTGAAATCTTTTTGATGTTGTTCGACCTTTCAAGGGCCATTTGTACCATTAATTGCTTGCAACACAACAAATGAGAATCTTTTAAATACCATATCTCTACCTGTGCGACGTTTAAATTATGACGTTAAACGCACAATTCTACGTTAGAGTCAATGTAAATCTAACCATTCGGTCCTGTTACTTCAAATCTTTAAATCGTTTATGTGTGGATTTAAAATACATAAATAAAATTCAAAACTAAGAAAGCAATGGCCTTTTTGTGCTTCTTTGTTAAATATTTGTTTGTTTTTATTGTGATGTAGATACTTGTGGTACTTGTAATCCTGTCATTATTGTTTTTGATATACTCGTATTCTTGTCTTTTATTTTTTACTGATGCGCTTTATCGATATGCCACTTGGTATTACTTCGATACATATAGCGTGGCTCTGTACCTTTACATCCTGTTATTGTGTTATTGTAAAACATGTTTGTTGCTTGTCTTTCTTTTTTTGCCATGTGCTTTGTCTATATGCCTTTTTGTGTTTTTTGTTACATATATGAAGTGGCTCTGTGCTTTAACATCCTGTCATTAAGTTATTGTAATATTGTAAATATTTTTTTTTATTGTCTTTTATTTTTTGCTTATATCATGCTCAGTCTATATGCCATTTGTGTTCTTTGTTACATATCTGTTTTTTTTTAGTGATTTAGATTATACTGCTGTATATTTTTTTTTCATGTTTACTGTTTGTTTTGGTCGCATCTTGGAAATTTGATGCTGCTGTCATACAAGTGAGACCTTTAGCCAGCTATCAAACCAGGTTCATTCCACCATTTTCTACATGAGAAAATGCCTGTACCAAGTCAGGAATATTTCAGTTGTTGTCCATTTGTTTGATGTGTTTGGACTGTTTGATTATTCACTTTCCGTTTTGAATTTTCCTCGGAGTTTGATTTTACTTTTTAAACTATTTGTTTTTATATGAATTTGCTTTTTTGTTCTGTCATTGTTTGATCATATATTCCTACAGGTGCATGTTTATATAGCCTTAGACAATGTTAGGTTAAAACTGTCAAAAGTACGTTTTCCTGACCAGTTTAATTTAAACAAAAAGCTGTCTGGATGCAAATGATTTATACAATTGAGAGTTTAATATGAGGCAGGCATTACCTGTGAATGGGGACGAAGTTTGTTTAAATATTTTTTTTTGTGTTTTAAATATTTGTTAAAAAAAGATACGGAAATACCGTAACGTTTCCGATTTTGATTCTGTTGTTAGGGATTTTACTTGTGATGTTATTTAAGTTATGACGTCATGTTCATTGTAAACAAAGAAACGCAATGCATCAGGTAGGCCTAACGTTTATTCATTCCAAAGACAAAGAATGAATAAAAATAAAATATTGGTATTGTGTTCCTTGAGTTCCTATATTTTACTAGACTAATCAAAGTCTCACGACAACCAGACCGGAAGAAGGAAGTAGAGTTATGTGTTCTGCGCAGATCCGGAAATTAAAAAACACGACAAAAAAAAAAATTGAACGATTTTTAGTTCATTATTACAATGAAAAATTCGGGAAATTTTCCCGATTATTATTATTTTTTTTTATTTTTTTTATTGAATTTTCTACTGTAATAGGGGACTTCGTCCCCATATAAATGTTTAAACATTTTTAAAACACTATATTTATAGATGTTTCATTGTATGGTTTACCCGATTTTTGTCTTCTTTCCCTGTAGAATTTTCTTACATTCAACATTATCATCTTTTTCCTTTCCAAATATATTTGAAAAAAAGAATAACAAGGATTTTATGCGATTTTTGAAACAATGTATGCGTTTATATCTAATATAAATTAAATTGTGGACAGAAAAGTAGAGGTTTTATAGCAGGCAAACTTGCTTAGCCCCGTCCTATTTTGTATGTTAATTTCCTGTGGCTAATGTCATGAGACTGTTATTTCCTTGTTGCTGTATATAAAAATATCAAAACAGTATAAGATTATGTTTACCATACAAAGTTATAAGTCTAGTATTGTTAAAATCAGATGATTGATTGAACTGAAAATGTACTGCATTATCATACGAAATATTCCAATACCCAAAGACTGTCTACGGATCAGGCAATAATAGCTCGTAGTAAACTATAAGCGACGACGCTGTCTTACGGGTGATAAAATGTCATCCAGGACCTCATAATTTATAATCATTGAAAACATACTGCGTATAAAACTACTCTATTTGATTTATGATGTAAAATATGTATTTTTTTATAATTAATTGTTTACCAGAGCATTCTGCCTTCTTTAAATAATTTATAAACAGCCTTCAATTATTGTTGGACATTTTTCACTGAAAGGTTAAACAACTTGTGGTTTCCTGTCAATAAATGTTAAGGTGTTAAATTACTTATTATTAAAACACGTCACATGATATATTTCAATACACCAGTGATTTAATCGATTAATTGAAATGCAAATCAAGGAATCAGTTAAAGGGGCACTAGCTGTCAAATTCATGTTCACCGATTTGACTCAATTTTTTATATTTTATTTATAACAATGTTAAATATTTTTCCAAACTATCAAAAGTCTAAAATAAACAATTTACAGGACATGGTTTCAATTATATGTAGGTTCGTTTCGTGTGTATTTTTAGTCTACACGCCATCTAATTAACTATCGAGTTGACCTTTTAAGACAATATAAGCGATGTAAACATAAACATAGATATAAATAGATTATGCAACTCGTGCAATTGAAATTTTATAGGTCTATTAAATTTTGTGTTATAGATTAAAATATATGTTTATCATTGTGTTTACCTGTATAAGATTTTTTTTTGTGGATCGAATCAGTCATTCAAATGATTTACCTTTGTTTCACTTTCAATGTTGACATTCTTTTTCTTTAAATAACCGTACACGGACAATGCATGCGTTATTCAATCTCTTTCTAAGGGGTTAAATTGGAGTTCACATGAATACGAATTTAATGAGGTCGAACTATTCACTTGCAAGTGAATAATTCATTAACAATGTTTCTTAGCTTAATTTGACAACATTGAACCATTTTAGCTGCTAAAAGCGAATTATCATATCACTATGTCACTTTCATTAATGATTGAACAAAAACAAAAAAAATCATACTTTAGATATTTTATATATTTCGTGCCCCTTTAAGGTAATGTCTCAAACAATAATAACAGCTTACTATTTAATTCAAACTAAACATCACAGATGCAAGGATGATCATGTCTTCTAAATTTCAAACTATTAATGAAAAAATATATACATATCTTGAAATGTGTTATTCATTTGCATTCTATAAATTAGTTCGTTTATTATATGTTATGAAATAAATCAAGAATTACATAAATAAGCGTGCAACTTTATTTTTATTAGCGCTACATGGGTGAAACTAGAAGATTTCTATTATTTGACAAAACGTAGAAAAAATAATAGTAGCGAGCATACCTTAATTAATGTGTTTATTACTACTTCAACCAACCTGATTTTTGTATTCAATTTATAATTCAGGAATGATAAAAATCGCCGTTCATAGCATGTTTAGCTGCTAGTACAACTGGGAAAATATGACAAAAATTTTAGAAAATATTTAAAATATTTGTTCCTATGTTCTTATATTCACATATAGATTGTTTTGTAATTGAAAGGCGTTTCCATTTTAAAATTAATTCTTTAATATAAAATACAAATAACTTTTTGACCATGATAAAGCAATTAAGTCATTTGATTTTGAAACAGTGTTTATGTCGTACGCCCTTTCAGAGGACTTTTATACCATTAATTAGTTGCAACACAACCAATAAGACTCTTTCCAAAATTCTATTTGCTTTTGAATATGTATGTATTGTGTAAGGTCGTGTTTTTATCATATATCCATACAAGTGCATGTATTTATAGCCTTCGATTTAAACTGTTAATTTTACGCATTCCTTATTAGTTTAATTTAAACAAAAAGTTGTTTGGATGCACCACATGTATACAATTGAGATTTTATAAGTGGAGATACCTCTTTTTGAAATCAAGATTACTTGGATTTCTGATAAAACCCTTATCTTTAACACAAAATGATGTGGTTTGAATGCCAATGAGACACTTCTCAAAAAGAAACCAAAATGACACAGTTTATTACAACTATAAATCACCGTAAGGCATTCAACAATAAGACAGTTTTTAAACACGGTTTAAACTTATTTTGAACACTGTTTGTATACATATTGACCGCTTACCTGACTGCTTGAGTAAATATAAAAATGCGATGATTAACAAAGAATCATAAGTCACAAAGGCATAGATAAACTGCTTATTTCAGCTTTTAGAGTAAATACATGTTATACGTGACCCAGTTAGGGTCAACACCCCAATGTTATAAAAAAGAAAAGCTGTTGATAAAACCAAGTTCCATGATGTTAAGCTTCATTTCTGGGTTTTCAGTGACTGACATGACTTGTACAAAGGTCTCTGAATTGTACATTGACTTAGATTATAATATGACGTTCTTCAAAAGAGGGGCGAAAGATACCAGAGTAACAGTCAAACTCATAAAACGAAAATAAAGTGACAACGCCATGGCTAAAAAATGAAGAAAAAAAAACCAAACAGACAAATAATAGTACACAAGAAACAACAGAAAACTAAAGACTGTGCAACACGACCCCCCTTCCCAAAGAAATGGGGGTGATCTCAGTTGCTCCTGAAGGGTATGCAGATCCTGCTTGACATGTGGCACCCGTCGTGTTGCTCATGTTATGACAAAACCGGTAAATAGTCTAATTCGGTAGGTCACCTTCATGCAAATAGACGGTTTTGTAGTTACGACGTCAGAAACATATCCGACATCATCTGATTTGTTATAAATACTGATGTACTCGTCTTTAACTTTCTGGAATGTGTGACCTCAGGAAGAAATATTATAAGACAAACCGTCACCAAACATAGCTTCAGTTTAATGATATCTAGATCATTGTTCTCTGTCACACTAAATATTAAAGATCTTTGAAAATATAAATCTATTTCAGGATTCGTTAAGTTTATTCCGGCATTGGTGAGTTCAAGAAATATTTAGGCTTTGATTACTTGTCGTATTATTTTAGATTCTAAGTTTGAGGCTTTTAGGAATTTTGGTCCTCAATACTCTTCAAATTGGTACTTTATTTGGCCTTTTTCACTTTTTTTATTCGAGCGTCACTGATGAGTCTTTTGTAGACGAAACGCGCGTCTGGCGTAAATACAAAATTTGATCCTGGTATCTGTGATGAGTTTATTAGAAAAAATAATGAGATTGTGGTTTCGTACAGCCTTTCTGTGTCATTTGGTCTCTGGTGGAGAATTTTTCTCATTCACAATCAAAGCGTATCTTCCTTTTTTATATTATATGATTTTAGCGGCATCAATTGGAATCAAAGATCTTACATTATTATCAAACTAACAAAATAACCAAGCAAACCAGCAAACAAAACTCCCATTAAGACAAAACCAAATAACAAAAAAAAAACATTCACTGTCTACGGAAACACGTAAACACAAACACTAGTTTAAAAGTAAATATTTTTTATTTACAAATTACATCAATATTAGTCAAGCAATAACATAACATATAATATTTGTTTTAGATAATGTCACTGTTCATTAGCATGATCATTTCTGACATCGTTTCGCTAATGTACATAGCTGATTTAAATGGTTTATAAGATAAAATTATTAGAAATCAACAGGCCATTAACTTTTTCTCACCCTTTAATCTATACCTATAAAAGAGTAAACAGTTATCAATTATACCGAAATCTATACCTATAAAAGAGTAAACAGTTATCAATTATACCGAAATCTATACCTATAAAAGAGTAAACAGTTATCAATTATACCGAAAGCGGTTGCGCTATTCATTTATCTATATTTCCTGAAAGACGAAATGAAATGACTGTGATGTGCACAACAATTATAATGTGTAGATAATGATGTATTTTTTTTTATTGATTTATCTCCTTTTATTCACATGTAGCCCAACGTTTTATACCGTAAATTGAATTAAGAAATTGAAACGAACCAGGAACATCCTAAAGTTTGCCATGGTTTACATTTAGCAGGACTTGAAATTTTCTTCAAATGTTTTTTTACAATTCTATTTTCGAAAGCAAGGAAATCACACTTTGATTTTGTTTTTTAAATATTTAAATGCCTTAATCTGATACAGGGAAATCTAACTTTTTTTGTAAGTCTACATATCCCTATAAATGTTCAAAATAAATTTGAACTATACATTCCTTTATTACGAGGGGGAAAAAATTGGTGTATATATATTAAATAATAATTTATATGTATGCTCTTTTCGGTTCTTTTCGGTCCTTTTCGGTTCTTTTTGTCCTTTTCGGTTCTTTTCTGTAAATCGTCGCTCTTTTCTGTAAATCGTTGGACCGCATTTTTGAAATTATAAAATCACAATGTTCTGAGTAAGGTTTAGCATTTGAATTTGAATTTTGTTGTTTGAACGCCACTTTTAAGCACCGAATTCGGGCTATTTCGTGGAAAGTTTTTATTGTTGGTTGAAGCCGGAGAAAACCGTCGATAGGATAACTGGCAATCCTAGTCTATTAAGATTGGGAGTCGAATGTACCCGCATGAGCGGGGTTCGAACTCACAACCTCAGTGTTGACTGGCTAGTAATTAAAGTAGTAACTACCGTCATTTATTTTCAACAAAAGCTATTTATTTAGAGATTTATGTAGGCTTGGCTATCACAAACGTAGTTATGGCCAGGAAATTCAGATCTAACCACCTTTCTCGGGCTTGGAATTTTTCTCTGGTTCCCCACTCTGGATTCTGAATTTTACTCCCAAACTTCCGACTTATAAGCGAGTACCTACAGTACTTAGACCACTCGGCCACCGAGTCCCCCCACTAAGGTTTAGATGAAAGGATTTTAAGTTGTTTGAGCTTGAAAAGTGTAGGCATTAATTAAATAAACGGTTTTGATATAATCAATTCTTTAAAATAAATGATCTCTTAGAGTTGAAGTCAGTTGACAATCTCGAAAAATAAATGATATACGCCATCATGTTTATTACAAATTAAAATAACCTTTGGTCTGTGTCTGAAGACCTGTTGGTGACCTTCTGCTGTTGTTTTTTCTATGGTCGGGTTGTTGTCTCTTTGACACATTTCCCATTTCCATTCTCAATTTTATATGGACAAAGCATATAAGATAAAATGAAAGGCAAAAAAATAACGGGATGTATGAGCACAGAGACACGTCATGTGTATAAAAGAAACACAAAAAGGAAAACAGACGAAGCACATGCGCAAACAAATGAAAGACAAAACGATGTCTTTATGATAAACATATTATCCAGCTTGATTGACTAGGATATAAAATACGGGTACCAACGTCAGAATCACACTTCGTACACCTGGTTTAGTGCAAAAGATTACCGCAATGCTTACGAATTTGATCGAAAAGACCGGGACTAATTTTCTACATCTAATCTCACTATAGTGCTTTACGGGATTCTGTGAGGTAGACGACATTAATATTGACCCTTAAACGATCATATAAGAACATGACTAACCGTGCAATGGCTATATAGCCAGTTACGGTCGTTAAAAAATTCCATATATATAAAAGAGGGACGAGAGATACCAAAGGGACAGTCAAACTCATAAATCTAAAACAAACTGACAACGCCATGGCTAAAAATGAAAAAGACAAACAGGAAAACAATAGTACACATGCCACAACATAGAAAACTAAAGAATAAACAACACGAACCCCACTAAAACCTAGGGGTGATCTCAGGTGCTCCGGAAGGGTAAGCAGATCCTGCTCCACATGTGGCACCCGTCGTGTTGCTTATTTGATTACAAATCCGGTAAATAGTCTTATTCGGTAGGTCACATTCATGAAAGGGAAGGGGATTGTAGTTACGACGTAAGGAACATATCCGATATCATTTGTGAAATGGTTATTCCATAACGGTCAACCAACTCGTGATGGCGTCCGTAAAATTTACGAAGGGATGATTTCAACTTCACCATTTGGAACTCTTGGTTTAATAGCTTCCTTGTGAGCAGTAACCATCTATCAAGAAAATCATGATAGGAAATGCAAGCACGGGAATATCTTATCAATTGGGAGATATATACCCCGTATGCAGGTGCTGCTGGAATGTTGCTAATTAGAAATGGAAAGTTCACAATTGGAAAGCTGAACTCATCTCTTTTGTCGTAAAGTTTTGTTTTCAACCGACCCTCATTGTCAATTTCTAGATGTAAGTCAAGATATGAAGCCGACTTAACTGTATATGTAGTTTCCTTGGTCTTGTATAAGAATTGGTCGTCCAAAATTAGGCAGATCAGATATATTTTGATCATTGTTTGGGATTGTAATTGTAACTATAAAAAGTAAAATCACCAAAATACTGAACTTAGAGGAAAATCAATTCGGAAAGTCCATAATCACATGGCAAAATCAAATAAGAAAACGTATCAAAAACGAATGGACAAGAACTGTCATATTCCTGACTTGGTACAGGCATTTTCAAATGTAGAAAATGGTGGATTGAACCTGGTTTTATAGCTAGCTAAACCTCTCACTTGTATGACAGTCGCATCAAATTCCATTATATAGTCACCGATGCGTGAACAAAACAAACAGACATAATAGGTAAAAATGTCAAAAATAGGGGTACAGCAGTCAACATTGTGTTATCATCTTAATCACTATAAAAACAACAAATGTAACGAAGAAGCACAAAAAGGCATACATCAAATTAACATCCTCATTTTGATTATATTATACGATTATATTTGTCTATGTAAAATGCACCCATCAAGGAAGGAGGGTATGGGTACTGGTGTAAAATTGCGCGTTTGAAATTCGCACAGGTAGACATGAAATAAACTATAGAAACAGCGATATTAAGATTGCGACAATTATTATATAGTTAGAGTTAATTTATAAGTGTGATAACTTCCAGAACATTCTTTCAGTCATTAAGACTGTTTAAAGTCACGGATACAAAATCCTTCGTTAGGAAAATACATGGTCAGTAATTATTCATGAATCTAAATGCCATTTAAAAATGCTCGAAGAAAACAAGGTACCTTGAAAGTGTTGCACCGAAGGTTTTCCATGTAATTTGAAAATTGCTCATGTATTTTTAGCTGCCAAAATGACAAGAACCATCAACAGTTGCATGACAGCCAACTCATTCATATAATTGTCTCATAAAGTATCCAACCTAAGATGATTTGATATTAATTTGGTTTTCATTTAACCTAATATAGTTTAAGTTATTATGTTTGTTTTCCTTTTATTTTTACGAAAAATAAATTGAATTTAGTTTTCAATTGTAGTTCTTTCTTGTGTTTATTTGTTGAAAAAGCCTATCTTAAAGTTTTAGAGAACAAGATTTAACGGGTATCATGAAAGAGGGGCGAAAGATACCAGATGAACAGTCAAACTCATAAATCGAAAATAAACTGACAACGCCATGGCTAAAAATGAAATAGACAAACAGACAAATAATAGTACAAGAGGAACAACATAGAAAACTAAAGAATGAGCAAACCGAACCCCACCAAAAACTGGAGTTGATATCCGGTGCTCCGGAAGGGTAAGCAGATCAAAATATACATACCTTCATTCTGAATCCAATGGCATAATGACCTTTCGTGCAAAATTCTTCAGATGCACAAACACCATAAACTCCGCCGTTTGCCACAGATAGAGTATTCTTCACTGAAAAGCAAAATCTTTATAAAGATAACATGGATCAGCTTAAGATAATAAAATGAAGATAAACTCATTATTTTGTATGTATAAATAGTAAAATCACAAAAATGCTGAACACCGAGAAAAATTTATAACGGAACGTCCCGAATCAAATGGAAAAATAAAATGATAAAACACATCCAACATTAAACGAGACAAGGTCATTTTTAATTTATTTTCGATACAATAAAAAGTGCAAGTTCATTTAAAAATCAAATTGAGTGTTTACCGGTAAAATTTATGAATGGACTTTCTCAACAAATCTCAAGTTAATCATGTATGTATTGTATTTCAGAATTAATCAATTCATTTGGTGACTCCCGTCCGTGCAGCTAAGTATTACACGAACATTTTTTTACTGAAAGTGAAAGCTATATTGTTTCAACATTGTTTTCTTCATCAATGTTCTACAGCTAATTCTGTTGTAGCTTTTTGGATTTATGCTCAACGTTTGAAACATTTCATTTTATCATTTTATGTGATCAATCATTTCAAAAGTGAGGAAAAAAATTTCAATTGGTTCGGAAATGTATGAAAAGTGGGAAAATTAGAGAAAAGTTTGCTACCACTTTGTGTGTGCTCATGACATGTTTTCCGGTTATTGAGCTTTAAATCGATAATTTGGGAAACACAATACAAACAATATTTTATTTAATAAAGAAAAAAAATGAACCAACTACAGTTTGCGTAATAAGTGTCCTTTTTTAATACTGATTTTAAATTGAAATATGAATTAAAGATTTAATGAAACATGTCTCTTCAATGTTGACAATGGATACAAATGCTGATCCTTTTACAGAGGTAATATTATAAAAACAAATTTACAAATAAACAAAATGAAAACAACACATTTAATAATTTCATACGTCCATAGATTTTTTCTTGGTTTGCCTTCATCAGAAACGTCCAAAGCAGAATATTTGGTAGCCGATGATGTATGAGAACCGACAGAAATTGAAGAGCTATGTTACAATTAAATACTTTTAATAGTTAAATCCGGTGTTGACATGAATATCAATGATGGTGTCATTTTTATGAATTTTCTGATAACAAAACAAAAACTAAGGATTTTCCTGTCCCCGGAATAGATTACCTTAGCCGTATTTGTCACAACTTTTTGGAATTTTGAATCCTCAATGCTCTTCAACTTTGTACTTGTTTGACTTTATTACTATTTTGATATGAGCGTCACTGATGAGTCTTATGTAGACGAAACGGGCGTCTGGCGTACTAAAGTATAATCCTGGTACTTTTGATAACTATTTACATAAAGGAGTTAATCTATACTTTTTTAATATTTAAAAATTTTTAAACTGACAATTTCGAAAGATTTATTATAAATCATATCAATATAATCTAGCTGAGAGTCCACTATCAGAGATATCGAATAAAAAATTAAAACAATAATGTGAACAATTCAATGCGTTTTAAGTTTTTCAGGACAGTTTTAGGAAATAATTATGGAGATCCTATAGACTTCTATCAATACGAAAAATTTTCAAAGTTTTGAAGGGTTGAAAAGAAGAGGTTATACTCACCAACATGATTAATATGTATAAGGTTTGAACCAGATACATAGTCAAAATCTGTTTGACAGCATCCGGATTGATCCAGTTTACACTCTTGAGTCGAGGTTATATACGCTATTTCACAACATCTGTCACTAAATGTCATACATAATGTAGCACATTGAGTTTGAGACATTCTTCCTAGAGATGTAAGAGCCACTGACCGAATTTACTTATGCTACTCTACTACGAAAAAATCCTGTTCGAAAATTCCCAACAATAAATTTTGCGTTTTGAAAAAAGAAGCTGTATATCAAAGCAAGAACATATACTTTCATTTCGGAAACAACGAAAAACTCTATAAAAGTTTAGTTTAAACGCAAATACTAAATAGCATTTACAGTGCTATCCATTAGATAACTGCGATTACTGTTTCCGTCGTGTTTGTCTAATGCAATTTGCTTTAAGACACAATAGCTTTAATTTCATAAAAAATTTATGAAACATTTTTCTTTTTTGGTCTCTGGAGTTATAATTGTTTTTGTACAATAACATTGATTTTGATAGTTGAAGATTAATATAGACTCCCAAGTGGGTTTATATGAACATTTAGATTGCTTATAGCATGTTTTATATGCCATTTTTCTGTTTGACAGTCCCTATTTTCCTATCCGTACCGCCCATAGGTCCAGGAATTATTGTACTGTTTTTCTACAAAGATTTGACACTCGATCTTTTCAATTCAATTTCATGGGGAAACGAGCAGACATGCATTTGATTATTTTTGACCTCTTGATAGCTACATGTCTATGGGTTCAGGAAAAGTATCACTCTAATTGATTAAAATTTTCCTTTGGACCAAATTTTTGAGACTTTTATGACATATCAACCCCTTTTTCTTAAATAAATGCCGATTCTAAGGTTACAAAAAAAGAGAGATTATAATTCACCATTATAACTATTGGAAATTAAATATATGGAAATTATCTTTCCATTAGTATACACATGCATAACACAAATATTAAGCCTTATTTGTTAATTGAAAGAAAGGACAAAAGGGTGTTTAAAAATTATGAGTGTCAATTTTAAGATTTTTTCCTAACTGTGTATTGCTAACTTATGGCATTTGACAAAGCACATGATTGCTTGTATGTGGACGAATCATACCACAAATCATTGATATTAAGACACAATTCAGAGGGAGAAACATATTTAAGTATGACAATATATGTTAGTTTTGTTTTATTGCCCTTAGCAACCAATAAAGACATTTTGACACAGACTTGTGTCGGTCATGAATTGATACTTTATTGGCTACCCGTTGGATAAGAAAAATGCGTATTTTACATAAACCATCAATAGGGAACGCTTTATATTTTTTCATACAAATAAATCATATTAATATTCTTGCAAATATAAAGTTACAATTTAGCATGAATAAAGTCTAAATTTGTTCACGCTGTTATAAATTAATTCAGTATTTGCAAAATTTTAACCAAGGCTTTGCTAATACACAACAAAATTGACATTCTAGAGATTCAAAATAGCTTTAATTTGTCTTTTGTTAGGTTAATTAGTTTTTAAACAAGAAAAGACAAGCATAGAAGGTATAGTTTTAGAAACTTGACTCAAAAAGCTGAATTAATACTTTGACATAAAATGTTTCTTCAAATCTCTTTTATGTTGTATTTCAGTGGCAACTGCTAACCTTCATAAAATATTTATTTCTGAACCAATTCTCATTACTAGCAGGCCAAGTTGAACGTTTTAGCTAGAAGAACACACATATTCATTTTAAGTGGAATTTGAAAAAAAAATGTTTAACCTTAAGGTAGCAATACAAAGTTCTCAGTTTAGTTTTGCGTTATGGCCATAGTGATTTTTTTAAACTATGAAATGTTTGTGCAATAGAATTGATTTGTAGATAGTCGAAGAATAATTTAGCCTTCCAAGTGGGTTTAAATGAACTTTTAGATTGTTTTTAGCAGGTTTTTAGCATTTTTTAAGACCATTTTTCTGTTTGACAGTCCAAATTTTCTTATTCGTACCGCTCATATGTCGTAGGAAATTATTGTACTGTTTTTATACAAAGATTTGACACTCGATCTTTTCAATTCAATACGAGCAGAAATGCATATGATTGTTTTCGACTTAACAGTTTAAATGTTCCTTTGATATCTTTCGCCTCTCTTTTGGAAACGTGTATATGATGGTAGTGCAAATGTACACAGAACCTCAATACTGGACACAAAGGCAATGAAAGGAGCAGACATTGACATCGATCACAAACCCGTCAAATGCAAATTAAAAAAAAACATAAGAAAGACAAAAAAGTAACAGACATTTCAACAAGAAAGAGATTCGATACAAAAAAACTACAACGTCAAGAAGTAAGCATTTTGAATTGAGCTAAAGAACAAGTTCCAACTCTTAGACGAACTAGAGGACAAAGAAACGTTCTTGGTAGGAATAACAAATGCTATAAATAACAGCAACTAATACCTTAGGTTTCAAAGAGCGTGGGCATAATCCCCGGATCTCCAATGAGTCATGGAAACTTGAAGTTGAGAGAAGACAACTAAAGCAAAAAACTAAAATCAGTAGATCAGAACGAGTTAAAAAAAATTAAATGCCAAGAATAGTGACAAAGACAAGAGGTTCAGAAAAGAATGAGAAATGACAAAAAGGCATAGGACGGACAACTTAATTGAAGAAGCAGAAGAAGCAGCAAGCAATGGTATGATGAAAACAGTATATGAAGTTACAAGAACGATTTGCAATTAAAAACAGAAACCACCTCAAGTCATCAAAAACGGAAATGGAAATCCATTATCTAGCGAAAAACTTCAAAGATGTAGAGAACACTTTCAAAATGTCTTGAACAAGCCTAAACCCGAAATACCATTTAACATCAATTTAAACAATGAAATCGAGGGAAAGTGAACGATTCTGGTCCAATCAGGAAAAACGAAATTACATAAGCCATGAAAAGATTGAAAAATGGGAAGGCATAGATTGCATAACAGCTGAGAAACTAAAAACAGACACAATAACAACCACCAAGTATTTGCTAAAGCTTTATAATATGATATGGATAGGAGATGAAATACCAAAAGAGTAGAGTAAATGTCTTATTGTTAAAATAGTAATGAAAGGAGACCGAACATGCTGCGATAACTACAGTGGCAATTCTTTCTGTACCAAGTAAGGTATTTACAAAAATCATCTTCCAAAGAATACAAGAAAAAATAGACGAGGATCTAAGACAAAAACAAGCAGGCTTCAAAAGGGGGAAAAGCTCTATCGAACAATTTTTCACTTTAGAAACATCATAGAACAATGTTCTGAATGGAATGCTCTTTTGTACATCAATTTGTAGACTTTTGAAAAGGCGTTTGATTTCATACACAGGGAAAGCTTATGATCCATCTTAAAAGCCTACCACATTTCCGACAAACTCACCGCAGTTATAATTTTTTTTTTAAATTCATTTGAATGTGCTGTCATTAATGATGGAATACAATCGGAATGGTTTAAAGTAAAAACTGGAGTAAAAGAAGGATGCATGATGTCTGGCTTCTTATTTCTGTTAGCCATTGACTATATCATGAAGCAAACAATTAGAGATCATGAAACAGGAATTAGATTGAAATTTGCCACCAGAAGATATTGATTTTGCTGACTGCCTAGCACTACTATCTTCCAAATTTCAAACACCTCTTAAACAAAAGTTATGTAAATGAACACCACAAAAAAAACAACCCCGTGAAATTATACCGATTTCGCTAACCATATCCAAGTCAAACCAACGCCAACACACGTTAGAACAATGCAGTAGAAATTGCAAAGTTCCAAACAGATCAAGATATTTAGATGATTCAAAATATAACATCTTCGCTATAACTTATGCATTGACCCTCTAGCTTTTTAAAGTCATATTCAATCGCAAGAAGTGTGAAGACTTAGAATAAAGCTATAAAAAGACGTGGAAGACACTGAGGGTTTAATTCTGTAAAATGTTTCTTACAAAAAGATTGGCGAAAGATACCAGAGGGACAGTCAAACTAATAGCTGGAATATAAACTGAAAATTTACGACAAAAATAAACTAAAATTTACGACAAAAGAGACGATTTTTCGTTCCCTATTGTTAATTTTCCATTTTTAGATGGTGATGTTCCTTTGGCACCATCTTACGGTGTTTATATTTCACAACTTGTTCGCTATGCAGACTTGGGGTAATTGTAATTGTAATCGTTAATCAGCTGTAATTGATAACAATTTTTCAAGTAATCATTGTAATCATTAATCAGCTAAAAATCTGATTACATGTAATTTAATTTAATCAATTACTTTTCAAAATACCCTGTAATCCTGATTACTTTTTGATTACATTCTGATTACAATGAAAAAAATCTTAAACTGTGTTTATGGTCAATAAATGAACAATTTTGTTTTTCTTATTTAATAAATATTTACATGTTAAGATAGTTTGGTTTACTTTATAAAGCATGTTAATTGATTTGTATACTTCAGTAAAAAATAAACTGTTACAGTATTGAAAAGTCATCATGTATAGCCTAAGAAGAGACATATAATACAATTAGTAAAATATATTGTACTGGCTTTAGTAAAAGATATTGTACATATATTCACAATTTAAAGATGTACATATAAATATTTGATAATAACTGTTATATTCAAGTAATCGGCACGGGACGTTTGCGATTTTTCATAGGACATTTGCGATTTTTTTTGTGGACACTTGCGCTTCAAAACATAGGACATTTGCGCTTTTTAAAAATGGACATTTGCGCTTTTTACATAGGACATTTGCGCTTTTTTTATATATCTATGACTTCCCTCCTCTTTTATCCTTAAAAAAATTAGGGCAAAATTTAAATGTTCCGTCCATACATAACACAAGCATTCAAAATTGGTTGTACATGTAAAGATGATTATTCCATTTTCTCTGTCGTTGACTTGAAGAAAATTTTCGAATTTTGAGGTCTGTACAGGATAACCTTCAAAGAGAGTGTGAACCTCTTCTCTTGACTTAGGCAAATTCGGTTGGGATTTTCTTCTCACTCTATACATTGACTTTGAAACAGACTTTAAATCCTTAGGATGTAAAGAATCCTCACCAACATCTTTCAATCTAGCACGAATGATTTTTGATGGTCTCTGTGTGAGGTCGTCAGCAGCCTTTCGTTTTGCATACACTCTTAGCTGATGGCGCTCAATTTTTCTGTCGTCGCATTGTTGATGATTATGATCATTTTTCTGACTCAGAATAATAGAAGTCCCATTGTCCGTTTTAATTCTTGCATTACAATTTTTAACGGTACATCTCCATGAAAGGTCTCCAAATTTTAGGGTTTGGTCGAAACGATATAAAAATCCATCAAGACATATTATACATTTTTTTCCTTTACTAGTCTCTATAACTTTAAACTCCATGTTCACTGTGTAAATGTGAACTAACTAATGACAAATATCAGTTAAGTTTATTTACGTAATGATTACTTCTCATTAAGATTACAAGAAGTCGACTATAGGTAAAAAGCGCAAATGTCCGGTCAATTTAATACAGGTGAATCAAAATTAAAAGCGCAAATGTCCATAGTATTTGAAGCGCAAATGTCCTATCGTTTTACAGGTAAAAAAGCGCAAACGTCCTGTGCCCCAAGTAATATTATACTTTTCTTTAATCCTGAATTATGATCTTTTGTTAATATTGTGATTTTTTCAACTTTGAATTCACAGGTAGGAAACCAATTAAGGTTTGTTTTTATTGCAATTTCCAATTGAGTATAGCTGTAGGACAATGTATATGATAAAAGATTAATCAGACATGTGAAAATTTATCTAATATTAGCACAAACTAAATTAAAAGTTGGACAAATATCTTGTTCAAGATAAGCAAATTTTTGTATTTTCTTAAACTGAACATGTAAAATGCAGTGATTTATAGGACTTGTATTTTGTTTACAATTTGATTAAACAATTCTATTAAAATTTTACATAGTTTTTAACTGGTAACTTTATTTCATCCATATTTTAACTTCCATAAACTGCACCTTGAAATACATATAAAGTCTCAAAGAGGTCAGAAGACAAACAGCAAACTCTTTATAATTAATGCCATATTCAATTGAAGTCAAAATAATTCAGAGATCAATGCTGATAAAATGTAATAGGTCATAACCAGTGACACAATGTTCATGTATGTATGTTGTGAACTTTTGTGGTTTATTAAATAAATGAAGTTTGAAGTTATCATTTTCTAATATATAAAACAAAATCCTTTCTAAAAAGTGCTTTAGTTGTATCAAATGTTAATTCATTCATATCATTCAAAATGTGTGTTTTTTTTTAAATTCATTGTAATCAGATGTAATCATGATTACTTTGCTAATGTAATCATTAATTTAATTAGACACTTTCAGAAATGATGTAATCATTAATTTAATTTAATCGTACAAATGACAAAGTAATTGTTATTTAATCAATTACATTGAAAGTAATCGGACCCATCTCTGTCGCTATGCCCGTGTCTGTTGTGACGTTTTTGATTTTAACGAACGCAACCTATGTATTACTGGTAAATTATTAAACCACGGATATCGTTACCATAAATTACTTAAAACCTTAATTAAATTTTTCCATAGATATAAAGATTTGGTTTTGAAGTTTGGTTGTACCTGTAGAAAACTTATTTCAAACGGGATAGCACATCCTCATTTTTACGGAAATGTTGATAACCGTGCCCGGAAATTTAGAAATGATCCATGTAAACTTGTCGCTCCTTTAAATAAACTTATTCTAAAAGTTTACCTATTCAACACTGTAATAAGATCATTGAATATTGTTTTTATTGGTATAAATATTGATTTTGTTATCAGTAAATTAAAAGCTAACTAAATATTACTAGTATGTTATATGCATATACATATTCATGGATCTACAATCTGTCGATACCTGTAACTTGGCATTGTACAAGGTCATGTTTTCTCTGGCTGTTTATGACGTCTTTACACTAAATCCTTTGGAAGTTGGATGTGTACGGATAGATAGTTAAGTCTTAGATGCATGATTTTTTTATTAGTTGTTAGTGGCTTTGAACTAGCTGTCAGATAACTGCGAGTACTCTCAGATCTGTTCATTGTGTCTTTTTGTGTCGGGATGTATAAGTACCGGGCCACGTCCACTTGTATTTTTGTCCATCTGATGAGTTAAGCCGTTTTCAACTGATTTTTATAGTTCGTTCTTATGTTGTACTGTTATACCACTGTCCCAGGTTAGGGGAGGGTTAGGATCCCGCTAACATGTTTAACCCCGCCACGTTATTTATGTATGTGCCTGTCCCAAGTCAGGAGCCTGTAATTCAGTGGTTGTCGTTTGTTTATGTGTTACATATTTGTTTTTCGTTCATTTTTTTTTACATAAATAAGCCGTCAGTTTTCTCGTTTGAATTGTTTTATATTGTCTTATCGGGGCCTTTTATAGCTGAATATGCGGTATGGGCTTTGCTCATTGTTGAAGGCCGTACGGTGACATACAGTTGTTAATGTCTGTGTCATTTTGGTCTTTTGTGGATAGTTGTCTCATTGGCAATCATACCATATCTTCTTTTTTATATTGACAACGCCATGGCTAAAAAATAAAAAGACAAACAGACAAATAATAGTACACAAAACACAACATAGAAAACTAAAGACTAAGCAACATGAACCCCACCGAAAACTTGGGGTGATCTCATGTGCTTCGGAAGGGTAAGTAGATCCTGTTCCACATGTGGCCCACATCGTGTTGCTTATGTTATTACAATTCGGTAAATAGTCTAATTTGGTAGGTCAGATTCGTGAAAAGGGAAGGGTATTGTAGTAACGACATAAGGAACATATGTGATATCATCTGTGAAACGGTTATTTCATAACGGTCAACCAACTCGTGATGGCGTCCGTAAAATTTACGAAGGGATGATTTCAACTTCATCATTTGGTTTAATAGCTTCCTTATGAGCAGCAACCCTCTATCAAGGAAATCAAAGCTTGGATTTAAATCCGAAAATCCTAAACAATCTAAATGATCTATCAGTATTGGTCCCGGATTTACAAAGTTTGTGTTGAAACAACACAACAAATGTTAACAGTAACTCAGACAAGAACTAACTTATATACACCATATTCTATGTGTGTCTGTTCTGAGTCAGGAGCCTATTACTCAATGGTAGTCGATCGTAACAAACCAGGTTATTAGTTTTCTTGTCTGAACTGATGTTTTTTACATTTTTGTCATGTCGGACCCTTTTATAACTTACTGTAATGTATGGATTTTCTCAATATTGAAGGCTGTACAGAAACTACAATTGCCTACACACCTGCATCATTTGGTCGTTGGTGGATTAGTGTCTAATTTACAAGATTTATTGCACATTTCCTTTTTCTAATATTAATTATATCCCAATATTATAAGTTTCATAGTGTTGTAGTGACCTACAACATTAAAGGGTTTAGTAATGTTTTTTTTCCTAATAAAATATTCTGATCCCCAATTTGATGAAACAAAATATTGTGGTCAAGCAAATTACGAAACAAAAAATTATGAATGAAGATTTTCCCCATACCTTTTAGTGTTAATTTAGAAAAAAAAATGATTGTAGCGTCGAACAAATTTCAGTCTCAGACAAAAAACCTTACATTGTTTGAGTAAATGTCCATACATTTATAAGTCATTGATCATTTTAAATCAATACCTTATAAGAAAGTTCCTCACCGTTACAACGGCCAAGGCACGCTCAGGAAAACTAGAGATAAAACCATATAGTATATATATGATGGTCATAAAACCTCTGGAAACCGGTGTTCTCTCTGCAAATACCTTTGGACAGACCGTCCAACAGAAGAAAGCTACTATAAACATGCATATATTAAAAAAAAGTGTATTTGATATTTAATATCAATTCCAAGTTAACTATACACGACAGTCACTGATATTTTATGTATGATCACAGTATACAGAAAAACGTAAATATATTTGCCCTGTCCCTAAGTACTTTTTGGCGAGTTTTGGATGTGTCTATGGGCCACTCGATATCTCTCGGCCGGAAGTCAGAATAAAATTCTCGGAACGTCTCGAAAGTTTTCTTTCATTTATACAGGTCTTAACAGGTTGTTGTCTATGTCTTTGATATGGTCCCTTGATGGCCCTTGACGACGCAATTATATTTGTTTTAAAACGACCACTGTACACTGTGTGTATCTGGGTCAATTATAACGTGGTATTGTCTGTTGTCTCGATAACATGTTAACTAATTATGTTTGAAGATTTAACCACGGGATACTATGTATTTCATCATAGACTTATGGGAGAGAACATTCTGGTTAAAATATTAATATTAGATCGGAAAACAGAAAGATAATATTCTTATCAAAGGTTTTAATTCAAGAGGAATCATAGAAATATTTACAAAATATGTACTGTATTTATGTTTTTGAAGAAACTAACAATGATTGAAATCAGAATATTTTCAGAGTTGCAATTAAGAAATGGATTTTATAGGACAAGATACTCTGCTTTGGTATTTTTAAATATTCATTTGTAAAGGAAACATAAAAATTAAATCTAAATAAATTCTTGCATCATACAAAAAAAAAAATGTTTATAAACAATAATCATTAAATTTCTACTTTAGATCTCATACCATTTTAGTATTTAGGTTTTATGAGTATTTATTATTTATTTTTTTGTATTGTAATATATCCATCAAACGGAAAGTAAGATACATTTATTAAAATTAATATTTGAATTTTAAACGGTCGTGCATAAAAATACTTGAGTGTTTATTTTCAATTCATAAAGCGTAAAAATAATTTACAATAATCACAACAAAATTTAATTGCAACCATAATGCTGATTATTTTATACTGTTTTGGTATGAATTTAGAAGTCTTTGCTTATATTTTGTATAGTAATATATTCTTGATTCATTCACATTATAGATCACATTTCAAAAGCACTCTATCGGTTTGCGTTCTCAAAACTTCCAGATAAAATATCAATGGATTCGGAGTCACAACATTTAATGAAGGCCGTTTGACATTCGAATTCAACTATTAGATTAAGATATGTGCTGACGCAAATGCATATTCTTTTCCTGAGTATCAGTGATATGCTTTCTATTTACTATTTAGTGCGCTAAAATACCACTTGCATGCAATACAATTAAATTCACTCGTAAAAGCTTATTTTCGTTTTTGTTATCTAAATTCAGGACACGGCAGAAAGAGCTTTACATGTGACTTTCATCATTACTAACGGTATTCTGACCTCGAGTTGTTTCTCTTTTGTTTCTTTTTTGAGTCTCTGTCCTATTATAAACTTTGACCTTTTTGAAAAGCTAAGGATTGTCTACCCAAGGAATATATTCCGTAACTTTGTAATTTTTTTTAGCCTTTTAACTTTTTTCATTTGAGCGTCACTGATGCTTTTTTGTAGACTTAACTCGTGTCTGGCGTACATCATTTTAATTCTGGTATCTTTTTATATCTACATACCTTTTAATATAAATTGGTTATTGTAAAAGTCTGAACAGGTATTCATAAACTTCTGAATTAAGAAATTCTTCGGCAAAACTAAGTTTCCCTGTAGAATGTAAGTAAAATCAGGAAATCCTTAAAATTTGAGATGTTTTATGAGACCAAAATAAGTCTCTTCAAAAGAGGTCCCAATCAATTAGATGCAACAGGTTTCATAGCATACAACATCTACCATGAGTAAAGACAGCTTCAAATACGAGTTGAGAATATAAAGGCATTCATGTAGGAAACAAAATGTAAAGATATGATAGATAAAATAAATGCATCCAGAATTCCAGATTATAAAGCAAACTGAGTGCAAAAAAAAATATATTGCGATAGGTTTGTGCAATTTGCATCAGTCATCCGGTTAGTAGAAATTAGGATTTACCAAAGGTTTTACTCGGAAAAACTATGTACATTACCAAGTCATAAATATGATAGTCGAGCTTTAAAATAACTATTCAAATAGAAGCTGTTAATATATACTTTCAATTGGCTTCTTCTATTCACAGTCAATTATTTTAATTCAAAAGCAAACACAATTTCAGCAACAATCTTTTGGTGACCCGGCAGTCAGCAGTCTTGGGTTCATGTATTGCTTCTCTTTTCTTTTTTTTAAAGAAAGCAACTTGTTTAAAACAATCCTAAACGAAAGTCTTGTCTGTGACTTTAAAGTCCGTCCGATGACGAAAAAAATATCCGGACGTCTTTATTTTCGATTCCTCCCAAAATAACCCAAAACTAAATGATCATAACCGAGGATGGCACATGGAACTATGCATGGTACCCATAGGACACAGCGGCATAATGATTAATTTATACTGTAATTAGTTGTGTTTATTTCCTAAATACAGATATATTTTGAGCAATGTCAATTTCATCATGGATATCTTTTTCTACAATCAAAGGTTCATTAAGGAGTGTTCGATGACACGAGGTCCCACAATAAAGTGCACATGTAAATTAGATAAAAACTTGATAAAAATCGTGTTTTCATGATCCCATCAAAAAAATGTAATTATAAGTATTGACTGCTCCTTTTTGTAAGTTCATAGGGTTGTTAAAGCGATTACCATGCGCACATCTTTAGAATGAAGCACTTCTGCGCTTCATACAAAATGTACTTCGGTCAACGCTTTTACACCCCAATGAAGTTACAAAAAGAAGCATTCAATTCTTAATTTATTGTTGAAGGAAAAGCAGCGACATACAAAATGAGGTCTTCTCATTTAAAAGTATAGATGAATGTATTAAATGTATTGTTATCTTAATTGTCTGCCTTCGCTTTACACATCTTACCTAAGCAAACGACCCTTAAACAAATTTATCATTAAAAAAGGATAGTACTTACTTAGATAACAGTCGAACATTTTGAAAATAATACTAGTAGATATTAGTATTAAGTCATGTAGTTGTTTGCAAACAAAAACATATTGAAGTTTTCTTATTTAGCCTATCGCTTGATATGAATACTATATTGAGTTTCTAGGCATTATTCTAGATTTTGTCTTCGTTTGCTGTTGACATGCATAATTTTATAAGTTGATTGAATCGTTTTTTTGGTGATTGCAATACACTAAATGGCAGATCTTTCATGTGTTTGGGACAAAACCAATTCAGCAATTAACACAATAAGTATGCCCTGCAATAATGGTCGACAGGAAGGTTGGACGGGGAAACTTCGAATGACACTGGAAAATGAGGGTACATTGGATTGTGACAAACATTTCGAAATTAAACAGACCACAACAGACCCCTCAAAGAGTTATTTCAAGCGTTCTTTACATACAGAAATCGTTGACGTAAACATACAGAAAGCGTTGATGTAATAATATGCTCTGAAGTCGACCATTGACATTTAAATTAACATGTTGTTTCCAATGCTAGTATCTTTAAGATATATACTTATAGGAACTTGAGTTACTGCAAAGAATTCTATGGAATTGTATCTTTTTGCGGTTTTGATTGTTGTATTTGTTTTTAAATGGTACACACACGTGTATTCTATTCTACTGTTACTTTATTGTGAATTGTTTGGCTTGTGCCTTCTTTCATTTATAATTATTCTTTATATCACAGATCGAAATAAAAAATGGGCGGTGAATTTTTTCAACAACCCAAATTATTCTTGTGCCTGTTGGCATATCTTAGGCGATACATGTTATTATATTTTTCTAGACATGAGGCGGTTTCGATATAAAAGACAGTACATGTTGATTCGATATGTCATTATTTTTCTGTGTCGTTGGATTGCTGTTTCGCTTTTTATTCAAATCCCAAGGATTGAACTTTCCAAGTGCTTTGAATTGATAGAGACATTGACAGTAGGTTAATTGATCGCTCTTTGTCATTCAAATTAGTTAAGTAGTCTATTAAAGTTAAAGTATTACCAATATTATTTCAACTGATCTGGCGGAGCTTTTGTTTTAATTTACATAAGGACAGTCTATTTGAAGATGTGTGTGATAAGGATGATTGCCGTTATAAATGTATTTATTAACTATCGATAGCACATGGGTTTGTTGTTATATTGGAAACATGTGTTTATGTTTACAATAATATTTAAATTATTTTAGCATAACATTAAGTCACCTTAACAAAGTTAAGAGTTTAAAGTTCTTTGTATGATAGCACGGACTGGTCATTCGCGGTAAAAGATTACATTGAAAATACATTTTCATAGCTTGACCATTCGAAGCTCAGTCTTAGTGCAGTGAAGTTTTCCCCGACCCCCTCCCCCTGTGTACATGTTTTGTATAAGCTTATAATATTCTAAATGCATTATACTTTTTCTGCAGATGTTAAAAAGAACATTATGAAATTATGGTTTTGTGATATGAAAGATTCTATTTCAGTATTTCTCATTTTAGATATGTTTGTCAGACATGAATGCTGCAGCGGTCTTAGTGTGCTGGCAAAGTGATTTGAGGACAGTTAAATTATTCGATAATAAAACTTTGCTGCACTCGTCTAGGCGAGCTGTTTCCCTTAGATATGTGTTTGAGTTTTTGTTCATAAATACTTTATTTGCGTTTGAGGGCACGAATAAGAAAATAATTATTATTGAATTCTAATCACCTATCAGTGTCACCAAACGCATATACAAAAGAACTGAGTGTATGATATTGCACGAATAACTGTACACTTCATTGATGAGTTTATCCCAAAACTCCTGTTTATAGATGGACTGGTCTTAAAAAAGCGAGTAATTATAGTTTTGTGTAACATGAGATAAATATTTTCTTTTAAAGAATTGACATGCGTTCCATAAAATAAACTAACCAATTTAGTTGCATAATGCAAAAATGCGGAAATCACCTTTTTGATAACAACAAATATACCGAGTATGTTCATATAGAAATTGAAAATGAAAATTGTGAATGTGACTAAGAGATAACAATCCGAACAAAGGTCAGGGAAAAAATCAAGGCTACAAATGGGTCTTCCAAGCGAGTAATCCCGAAAACAGTGGCGGTTTCAACTGGCCCTTAAACAATATTAAATGTTTACTAGTTCAGCGAATTGGACACCACACTAAACTTCGGAAGAGTTATATGATACTAGTAAAATGTTTCTATTTAAATTTAGAAACTTCGTCAATGATTTTTTTAAGTCATATTTTAAATATTTAAGTCAGGCTTTTATTGGCTATTGTTCGTGTGATTCTTTGTCAATTGTGTTCTCCAATTTATTTATATTGTAGTCCTGTGTTGTCATTTTGATGTTATATTTCACATGGCCATAAAAGTGCGAGGTTTGGCATGCCACAAAACCAGGTTCAACCCACCATTTTTTCCTTTAAAAATGCCCTGTACCAAGTCAGGAATATGGCCATTGTTATATTATAGTTCGTTTCTGTGTGTATTACATTATAATGTTGTGTCGTTTGTTTTCTCTTATTTTTGAGTGTAAATTCACATTGCGATAAGACGTGTCACGGTACTTATCTATCCCAAATTCATGTATTTGGTTTTGATGTTATATATATATGTTATATTTGTTATTCTCGTGGGATTTTGTCTATGTGTGTTACATTTTAGTGTTATGTCGTTGTTCTCTTATATTTAATGCGTTTCCCTCGGTTTGAGTTTGTTACCCCGATTTTGTTTTTTGTCCATGGATTTATGAGTTTTGAACAGCGGTATACTACTGTTGCCTTTATTTAAAAGGTATTTCCTTTTTTGTTATTTATATAAATTGAAGACCTTTGACATTTTACTCTTTAATTTATTGACAGCTTTTTAAGGGGCACTAGCTGTCAAATTCGTGTTCACCGATTTGACTCAAATTCTCATATTTGATTTATAATAGTGTAAAACATTTATCCAAACTACCAAAAGTCTAAAATAAACAGTTTACAGAGCATGGGGTAGATAATATGTAGGTTCGTTTCGTGTGTATTTTAGTCCAGACGTCATCTAATTAACTATCGATTTGACCCCAGATGACCATATAAGCGATGTAAACATGAATGAAGATATGAATAGATTAAACCAACACGTGCAATTGGATTTTTTTTAAGGTCTGTTTGAGTTTATCACTGTTTATTTTATAGATTAAAAATATATGTTTCTCATTTTTTAACCGTATAAGAATGATTTTATATGGATCGAATCATTATTCAAATTATTTACCGTAGTTTCACTTTCATTGTTGACATTCTTTTTCTTTAAATAACCAGCACACGTACAATGCATGTGTCATAGGGTGAAACTTGCATCTTTATATCTTATCTCAGATCCGTATTTAATTGCCCACATAAATTTTGTTATAATAAAACACCCATGCAACCACGCATCCCATATTGCTGATAGGACCCGACACAAATATCAATTTCGTGTTTCGGTAGTTAAGCTTGGGATGGTCATTTTAAGATGCATTATTTGAATATAATCAAATATGAAAATTATTCATGTTTATATTGATATATTTATATTTTAATTCTTCTTCAATATATCTAGTTGTTATGACAGATCTACCATCATCAGGGGTCCAACTGTCAATTTTATGTTACATTCTTTAACTTTGATCTACTAAGCATATCTCCAATACTTTTATGTTTGCTATACGTAACTATTGGTGCTGTATTGAATATTTGTACACAGTCTTCGTCGAACTGTAATAAATGCCAGTGTTTCAATATACGTTTCTTTATTTTACGTATATATGGATTATATTTAGTTATTAAAACTAACGGAATACTTTGCTTCTCTTTAGATTTGTTTTGTTGTAATAAATCAGTACGGTCAATTGATAAAGCATCAGTAATACTATCATCTATTTCAGCGTTATCATAACCCCTATCTAATAATTTCACTTTGAAATTAGTTAGATTGTTTATTAATTTGTTATGGTCACTTGTATTTCTAATTTGCCGTATTGCTTCACCTTTAATAAATCCTCTGAATACATGCTGTGAGTGACAGCTATTTCTGTGCAGAAACAGATAAGAATTTGTTTCTTTAAAATGTATTTCAAGGTCAAGGATGCCATATGTTGTAAATCGTTGACCTTTAATTACATCAACATCCAAGAACGACATTTTATCGTTTTTGATTTCATAGGTGAACTTTAATAAGGGGTTATAATCATTTGCTAGACGAAAAAAATCTATAATTTCATCTGATGTTCCATCATATATTATGAATCCATCGTCTCTATATCTTCCATGATAGAATATTTTGTCTTTATATTGAAATGCAGAAATAATTTGATTCATTATTTCAAACATAAGTATGTCACAGATTTCCGGTGAAGGAACTGCACCAATTGCCGTACCTATTACTTGTTTGTAAATTTTCCCATCAAATTCAAATACATTGTTTTCTAAAATAATTCTCAACAAATGTATCAATACATTGACTGGCGGAGCATTGACTTTGAAGTTTGATTTGTCAAAACTGTCATATGCTCGTTCAACCGCACCCAATAACGCTTCTTGAGGTAGATTAGTAAACATCTGTGTTATATCATATGAAACCAAAAGGCTGTTTGCCATAGGTTTTAATTTCTCAATGATATTAATGAACGAAGTAGTATCTTTTATATATGTAGACTGATTTTGAACTATTGGTATAAGAAAATAGTCAACGTAATGACCTATAAGTTCAGTTACAGAACCACACTGTGATATAATTGGTCTGCCAGGTGGAATTATATTTAATTCATTTAATCCATCATGTTGTATTTGTTTAAACGTCTCTGTTTCAAGACGGTGAATTTTTGGGAGAATATAAATTCTCCCTAATCGTGCATCTCTTAATTTTTGACCATTTGTTAAAAATTTAAATGATATTTTGTCGATTATGCCTTGGTCGTATAATGATTTAATATACTCAATGACCTGGATTTTCAGTTCTGCCATGTTAAATGAATCTAATTGGCAGTAATGTTGAGTATTTAGTTGTCTTGTGACTTCTGTTATGTAGTCTAGCCTGTCTAAAATAACACAATTTGAATTTTTATCTGCCTTTTTTATTACTATTGTTTCATCATTTTTCAAATTGCGTAGCGCTATTCTTTCGCCCTTAGTAAGATTGTTTTTTACATTTCTTTCTATTGGTAGAAAAGACAATTCAAGCTTGGTTAAATCTATATAATTTTCCAACGTATGGCACGTAGAGGCAGGTTTATATCCTGTATTGCTACGAAATGGATGAAGGTCAGTTTTTTCTTGACTGAACATATACCGACATCGTAATTTTCTAGCAAATTCATTGTAGTCTTTTAGTATAGACATTTTTGCATTTTTGCTTGATGGCGTTGGTATAAATTTCAAGCCTTTCGCCAACAGGATATATTCCTGATTTGATAATCTGCGTTTTGATAGATTAATAACATGCTTTTTTGCATGTGCAGTTCTTTGCTGCATATTGTATTTATTCCGTTCTTTTTTATTGTAGAATCGGAATTTTTGCTTTTTAGCATTTCTATTAAAACGACGTGCCATTTTTGAGTTCACATTGGGTGATTCTCTTAGCTACGTGCCTTTGTTGAGCTCACATTGGGTGGCTGAAGAATTTTTAGGTTTACACATGTTATAAACCTTGAAAGAAGATCCGCCCACATTCACGTGGGTTGATAGGCGGGAATAAGATAGCAGTGAGAAATTGTCCGTGTTGATGATGTATAAATGAGTCACATTGTTTTGTGGAATTTTTCAAAGTAAATCATGTCATGAAGTATTTTCAACTCAAGGCTAAAAGCTTTGTCCACCGGAACAATAAATTAACACCATATACGTATCCCATCAAACAGGAAATGCGGATCATTCTCAATGCAGAAAACGATTCTCGGTAAGGTGCAGTAGGACAGCCGTCCATGAATACATTTTGTTATAATAAAACACCCATGCAACCACGCATCCCATATTGCTGATAGGACCCGACACAAATATCAATTTCGTGTTTCGGTAGTTAAGCTTGGGATGGTCATTTTAAGATGCATTATTTGAATATAATCAAATATGAAAATTATTCATGTTTATATTGATATATTTATATTTTAATTCTTCTTCAATATATCTAGTTGTTATGACAGATCTACCATCATCAGGGGTCCAACTGTCAATTTTATGTTACATTCTTTAACTTTGATCTACTAAGCATATCTCCAATACTTTTATGTTTGCTATACGTAACTATTGGTGCTGTATTGAATATTTGTACACAGTCTTCGTCGAACTGTAATAAATGCCAGTGTTTCAATATACGTTTCTTTATTTTACGTATATATGGATTATATTTAGTTATTAAAACTAACGGAATACTTTGCTTCTCTTTAGATTTGTTTTGTTGTAATAAATCAGTACGGTCAATTGATAAAGCATCAGTAATACTATCATCTATTTCAGCGTTATCATAACCCCTATCTAATAATTTCACTTTGAAATTAGTTAGATTGTTTATTAATTTGTTATGGTCACTTGTATTTCTAATTTGCCGTATTGCTTCACCTTTAATAAATCCTCTGAATACATGCTGTGAGTGACAGCTATTTCTGTGCAGAAACAGATAAGAATTTGTTTCTTTAAAATGTATTTCAAGGTCAAGGATGCCATATGTTGTAAATCGTTGACCTTTAATTACATCAACATCCAAGAACGACATTTTATCGTTTTTGATTTCATAGGTGAACTTTAATAAGGGGTTATAATCATTTGCTAGACGAAAAAAATCTATAATTTCATCTGATGTTCCATCATATATTATGAATCCATCGTCTCTATATCTTCCATGATAGAATATTTTGTCTTTATATTGAAATGCAGAAATAATTTGATTCATTATTTCAAACATAAGTATGTCACAGATTTCCGGTGAAGGAACTGCACCAATTGCCGTACCTATTACTTGTTTGTAAATTTTCCCATCAAATTCAAATACATTGTTTTCTAAAATAATTCTCAACAAATGTATCAATACATTGACTGGCGGAGCATTGACTTTGAAGTTTGATTTGTCAAAACTGTCATATGCTCGTTCAACCGCACCCAATAACGCTTCTTGAGGTAGATTAGTAAACATCTGTGTTATATCATATGAAACCAAAAGGCTGTTTGCCATAGGTTTTAATTTCTCAATGATATTAATGAACGAAGTAGTAGAGCCCCTAATAAAAATTACAGTATTTTTATAATAAGTGTCACTATGCAATGGCTTGGGCTCCTGACGATGGACATGGCCATGGTCAATTAGTTAATTCTAATTGGTCTAAATAGATGTTCGAAACACCTTATGATCTATGGAGTTGGGGTGCTGGGATAGGCTTTGACAACGATTTATTGAAATATTGTACTAATTTATAAGTTGACGGTCCTTTCATATTTCTTGATAAACTTCTTACGTATATCATTATAATTTGTACATTGTAAAATAAAATGAAATTCACCCTCTACTACATTTTATCACACATTATACACATTCTTCTATTTCTACATATTCCATAAAAACGACCAGTTTCAATGCATAGATAATGTGAGGACAGGCGAATTCTCGTTATCCACTTACAAGCTATTACAGGAATACATTTTTGTAAATAAAATTGTAATTCTACATTTGACACAATATACTTATATATTCTACCCTTTGGTGATGTTTCAAGCGTGAAATGCAACTCTTGTTTAGCTTGATCATATATCCGTTGTTTGGTTGATAGTAAAAAGGAACTATCCTAACAAAGTACCCATTGGTTGTCCCAATAATAATTCATACCAAGATCATATAAAATTGTTTTAATACAAGTTGCCCAATTTTTGCATTTATTGCTATTTGCTACTAGTTCTTTGGAACATGACTTTATAATACAATTTTCACTACCGTGAATTTAAGTTCATAATTTGAGCATCCTAAAATTTCGCTCATATAACAATTGAAATCTTCCTAATTCATAATATACCATTACATTAGAAGTGGACCTCTTGACAGCTAGTAATGTTTAACAATAGTCCGAATGAACTTTTTCTACATTTTGGTGCTCTATGAACACCCCAAACTTCACAACCATACATTAAAATACTACATACATAAGTGTCAAATAAACTTATAGAAGTTAATTACAGAGTTCGGGTATAAGGATGATGCCTTTTCATCATAACATAGCTTTCCTGCCTTGTTCAGCAGTGGTTTTGAGTAATATAAAATTTACAATTATAATGAAATAACACACCAGATAACAAAAAGGAACTACAATATCTAATGGTTTACCATTATAAATCCATGTCTCAGTAAGACTAATCTTCCCACCTTTACGAAAAACTACCTTAAGGAGGCCCGAGGGTATAAAAATTTCAGAAAAAAAATAAACATTTGTTTTTTATTTCAAATTTTATTTGTTACCTTTTGTAGTTGTTACTTATTATATGGTACAAAAATTATTAAAAACAAACAATTCGTGTTGGCCCCAGATGACTTTTAAAATGTAAACATCATTGAAAAAGTTCCAAATTATCTCCCTTTGGTGGAAAAATGCCATTTTTTGGCTTTAAAATTGAAATATCTCTTTTAACTCATTGGTGACCTCTATTTTTTAATATAATTACCATACAAGCTGTACTTAAACTAAATTATTGTAAAATTTGAGCGATTTCTGTAATAAATTTTTTTTTTTTTTCGATATTACCTTTATTTCTCCTCTTACTTCAACAGAAAAAAAGACCTTTACAAAAATGTATGCTTCTTTCGAAGGCAGATTGTGAGCGCAAATGAACGGTGACCCCACTTTTTTATTTTATTTTTCTATTAACTATAAGATAAAGTTCATTTATAGAAAAATATAGAGCAATCCTATATAAAAAATGATTTAGACCCGCGAACCCCCTTAAATGACATTTTTTTGTACATTAAGGAAGTCTTTTCTTTTGTTTTTGTTTGTTGTTGTTTGATTGCTGTTTCAATGATGTCATTTAAAATTATATAACAATACCTTCATTTTAAAGGGTGTTTAATTAATTTTAATGAGAACAAATTTAGGTATTTTAAGTTTTTACCAGTGTCTGTAAATTGAACTTTTTTTTATGTTGAAGTACATGAAGTAACAGAATCTAAAAAATAAAGGCTAAACATTTTAAATATTCATTTGTTAAATGAACACGAGGTTCAATGTTTAGGTTTATATAATAACTAAATGCGTATGAGTCAAATTTATTCTGCACTATATTATGCTTGGTAACATAAAATGGACCATACATGAACCTATCTGTTGACATAGTGTATACTTCAATTCATTTGAAATTTATAATTAATCTATCAACAAAAGTCATCAAAACTTGGATTCTGGAGACTGATCTATAGTATTAATTAGATGATATGGGATAATTTGATAGAATTTTATGACCTGTTAATTATTTTCAATGACAGAGATTTTCTCTCAACATAGAGATTTTTATATGCAGCTAACATAAATAAACAACTTATCAAGCTAAAGGTGAAATGATCAACAACAATTAAAAACAATTAAAATTAAGGAATGCCCATGTGAAATGGTTTATTTTAAAAAGAAGAAAAGCGAAAGGAAGACAAACTTAAGCTCAATGACACTATTTTAAACTTTAATTAAAAGACAGATATTGATAAAAGTGCAGACTCCATGATGTATGTCATAGATATAAGGGTGAAAATACGATGACTGATAAAAAAAAATTACAAAAAGTATATCCAAATTAAAAATTCATCCAATTTTACAAAAACTGTAAAAGAAATAATGGAACATCATGCAACACACAACATGCAACATGCAACACGCAACATGCAACACGCAACATGCAACACGCAACATGCAACACGCAACATGCAACACGCAACACGCAACATGCATACTAGTCAATTTCATATAATTTATGTCTCTGTTTGTTTATATTCTGCCCCTATAGTTGTGTGGTCTGGGGATGAATGACAATTTTATGTGTGAGAAAGTGATAAAAGTAGTGAAGGCCTTCACGAGAATAAAACTGGGAAAATGTTGAGATGCGGGAGGGTCGAGAATAGTAAACGAGAATGAGTGGATGTATCTTTATATAAATGTAAATTAATTCAAGTGTATATTTTTGAACCTGTTGATAATAAATTTGTATATATCTGAACACAGTCTTAAAAGCCAGTGCCTTAGAACAGCTCCCGCCTCTGTGACATTATGGTGGCCAGCGGCGGGATTTATTTATTTTGGATTTATTTTGGATTTAATTAATTTAATATTTCATACTTAACTTTCAACTCTACAATATATGCCGCCCAAAGGACGATCAAGAAGAAATAGATCGGAAGATGACGAAATTGAAATACGGACAAACTTAAGTACATTTAAACCATCACCTACTAAAGACATTGTGAAACCTACTATATTTTATGGAAATCTGGTCGAAGATATTGACAGTTGGCTGAAAAACTTTGATAGAATTGCTACTGCAAATGAATGGAGCCGTGAAAGAAAATTAAATACGCTTCCTGCATTTTTGAGAGACCGTGCAGCGGAATTCTACGAATCTCTAGAGGACGACAAAAAGGAAGATATAGCAACATTATGTGAATCCCTTAGGACAAGATTTATGCCCAAGGAATTACAATCATTGTATTACAGTAACCTTTTCCAGGCAAGACAACGTGAAGGACAAAATGTTGAAGATTTCGCTTCGGAAATTAATAAACTTGCAACACGCGCATATTCCGATATGAAAAGAGATCAGAAAGACGTTCTGATTCAAGAACATTTTATTCAAGGGCTCAAGCAGGACATTAAACGATTCGTCATGTTATCGAATCCTACAACATTTGAAGAAGCGTTTAGGTCAGCAAAAAGAGAAGAATGCAACAATACTTTGACAAATCGGGACAAACAAACAGTTGCAGCATGTGCAATAAGTAATAACAATTTGGAGGATAACATTAAAGATCTTTCTGAACAAATGAAAGTGTTGGCAATGCAAATGAACAATATACCTACGAGAGGAAGAGGTGGTTTTGGAAATCGTGGGAATAGATTCCAACAATCAAGAGGACAAGGAAGAGGACGAGGATATGGAAGCAATAGAAACCTACGAGCATCAGACGGTAGACCAATTTGCAACTACTGTATGAAAGTTGGACACGTAGAGAGAAGTTGTGATGAGAAGAATTCTACTTATGCGTCGGGAAACTAAGAGCTGCTTCCTTAATAGGAGGGAAGGCAGCAGGAAAGGAAAGGAATCCTCCTAATGTATTTGGAAATAGAAATTTCGGAAATTCGTCTGTCGCGACGTCTATTCTGAATGATTTGGATATTAGTACTGAAAAATCTTGTCTCGCCAAGGTTAGTTCAGATGTGATAAAGGAAAAGGAAATGAATCCTACTGATATACATGGAAATAGAAAATTAAGAAATTCGTCTGTCGCGACGTCTATTCTGAATGATGTGGTTATTTCCGATGTTGTAAAGGAAAATGTTATTTCCTGTGAATCAAATCCAAAATTTTGTGTCGCCAAAATTAGAGGATTAGTCAATGAGAAAAGTGTTTTAATGTTAGTTGATACGGGATCAACAGTTAGTATTGTGAATGATTGTTTTGTTAATAGGAGGGATGTATCTGAAGTAAATAATGTATGTATCACTTCGGCGTCAGGTGATTGATAAAATTGAAATTATTGGAAAAGCAAATGTAGAATTCAAGATTGGAAATAAGTGTAATTTTGTGTATAGTGTCTACGTAGCTAGTAATTTTTCTTATCAGTGTATTATAGGATTAGATATTCTGTGTGATTTTTCATGCAATGTAGATTTAGGAAATAATTGTATTGTGTTTAATAATGAGGAATCCATCAATTTTGAATGTTTAGAAGATATGCAATTTTCTGAAAGAGATAATTTACAGTATGGTTCTATGAATGGAATAGATATAGAAGAAAGTATTAATGACAATACAAATACATTCAATATAGATGAAGGATTAGATAATAGTGATCAAGAGAAATTAGAAATTCTTTTGAAAAAGTACAAGTCTATATTTACATTTTCTGATAATCAGCGTGGAAATACTACATTGATGGAACATTCGATTGATATTGGTGATAGCAAACCAATCTATCAACGTCCGTTTAGAATCCCATTCAGTGAAAGGGATTTGATAGACAATAAAGTTAAAATTTTATGTGATCAAGGGATTATTCGGAAGTCTAAAAGTCCGTTCTCTGCTCCGATAGTTTTGGTTCCCAAACGTGATGGATCGATAAGACTGTGCATCGATTATCGTCGGATAAATGAAGTTACGAAAAAGGACGTATATCCGATTCCGAGAATTGACGAAATGCTAGATGCTCTAAACAAATCGAAATACTATACTGTTCTAGATATGTGCCAAGGATATCATCAAGTACCCATTAAGGAATCCGATAAAGAGAAAACAGCCTTTTCATATTTTGGTGGTCACTTTGAATTCAACTTGATGCCGTTTGGATTATGTAATAGTGCACCGACGTTTCAACGACTTATGGATACGCTCCTTTCTGGATTATTGTGGAATTTTTGTCTTGTATATATCGATGATGTTATAATCTTTTCTGAAACCTTTGAAGAACACGTGAATAGATTAGAAAGTGTCTTTACTAGATTTCAAGAATCAGGATTTAAAATCCAGGCGAAAAAGTGCTTCTTTGCAAAACGGGAAGTCACTTTCTTAGGACATTGTGTAAATGAACATGGTATTCCACCTGATAAAGAGAAAGTAAGTGCAATCAAAAACTTTCCGAAGCCAAATAATGTTAGTGAACTCAGAAGTTTTGTAGAATTGATATCATACTATAGGAAATTTATTCCTGACTTTGCAAGTAAAGCAGACAGTTTTCATAAGCTTTTAAGGAAAGGAACGAAATACATTTGGGACGAAAATTGTGTAAGAACCTTTGACATGTTTAAGCAGGCCTTGACACAATATCCCATACTACACTATCCGGATTTCAATTTGCCTTTCCTATTGATGACAGATGCTTGTGATACAGGCCTTGGAATAGTCTTGGTTCAACAGGGACCTGATGGTGAAAGGGTGATCGCATATGCAAGTAGAACAATTAAACCGAACGAACCTAATTATGCGGTGATAGAAAAGGAAGCTCTAGCTATTGTATGGGGTGTGAAATACTTCAGACATTATCTCTATGGAAGAAAAGTAACAATTATAACTGATCATAATCCATTGAAATGGCTCATGAACATTAAAGACCCAGCTGGAAGGTTAGCACGTTGGTCATTGACCTTACAGGAATATGATCTTCAAATTGAACATAGAGCCGGCCGAAAGCATCAAAACGCAGATGCATTATCGAGAATTCCTCCTATTGCGCCATTAAAAGACAATAAAATTGAAGATGTTATTCCCAAACTTTCTATTGATAGACTTTGTGAAATGCAGAGAAAAGATTCAAATTTGTTTGCAATAATAAACTACTTGGAAAAAGGAGAACTGCCGGACCAGTCATCGAAAGCGCGAGAAACTGTGATTTTATCGGATAATTATGAATTAGACAATAGTGGTATTTTATATCATTTATTCACACCGGGATCCAGAAAGCGACGACAATGTTTAAGAAGACAATTAGCAATACCGAGATATTTAATTGATGAAATACTGTATGCGTGTCATGATGATGCCACAGCGGGACATCTATCTTTAAATAAAATGTACACTAAGATTCAAGATCGTTTTTATTGGAAAGGAATGTATTCGGATGTAGAATTTTGGTGCAAATCTTGTGTTGACTGTGCAACTAAGAAGACTCCGAAACACCGACCTAAAGCGCCATTAAATCCATTACCTGCAGTTTCAGGACCGTTCGACCGTGTTGCAGTTGATGTACTTGGACCGTTTCCACCAACATATAACTCTAATAAATACATATTAATATTTAGTGATTATCTGACAAGATGGCCTGAGGCAATACCTGTGCCTAATGCCGATGCTACCACTACCGCAAAAGTCTTTATAGAAGAAGTTGTTTGTCGTCATGGTGCGCCGAGACAACTACTATCAGACAACGGGAAAAACTTTCGATCAAATCTTGTTAAAGAAATTTGTAAACTTATGAACACAAAGAAAACATTTACAACAGCGTACCATCCTGAGACTGATGGTTTAGTGGAACGTTTTAATGGAACATTAACTGCTATGTTATCAATGTATGTTAGTGGACACCAGCGTGATTGGGATACCTTTATTCCTTTTGTTTTGTTCGCTTACAGAACTTCGTTACACGAAAGTATACAAGAGACTCCGTTTTTTTTAATGCATGGCCGTAATCCGGTACTACCAGTGGAAGCAGTGATGTGTCCGCCTACTATAACGTATACCTCGAGTGACGATTACAAATCAGAAATGGTCACTAGACTGCAAGAGGCATTTACACTAGCGAAAGACAATTTGCAGGCAGCGCAGCGGAAACAAAAAGAACAATATGACTTGAAGTCTGATGTGATTAACTATGCTATTGGTGAAAAGATATGGGTTTTTAATCCAAGTACAAAACCAGGACTAACAACAAAACTGTTACATAATTGGCATGGACCATATATTATTATTGATAAACTTTCAGATGTGAACTATAAGATTCAAATGTGTGATTCGAAAAAATCTGAACAAACGGTACATGTTAATGTATCAAACACGTTGTTGATCCTGATGATAGGCCCATTACAGATGAAGGAGATATTTGTTCGAACATTGATTCAATTGAAAATAATGACAATACAATAGTCAAAATTTTAGATACAATGAGATCACGAAATGAGTCTAAGAGATTAGAAAAACATTATTTTGTACAGTATGAGAATGGTGAAACCAAGTGGGTAAAAGAGAATGATATTAAAGATTTTGCTATTATAAATGATTTTCATATTTCGAATGAGAATGCATAGACTTTGAATTTGTTTAAATGTGTTTTAGAAAGAAAAAAAAAGAAAAAAAAAGATATAATAATAAAAAAAAAAAAAATAATAATAATATTATTGTGTATGTATATAAATTCATGTTGTATGAGTAAGAGTGTGTTTGTGTGTCGGGACGCCACAGTTAATTGGGGAGGTATGTCATAGGGTGAAACTTGCATCTTTATATCTTATCTCAGATCCGTATTTAATTGCCCACATAAATTTTCTATAGTAAAGAGTGTTAAGTATTTGACCGTTATATTTAATGTATAATGAAGCTGTGTTTTAACTGTAATCATTTCCAATTAGAAGCCATATAATTTATGTCTCTGTTTATATTCTGCCCCTATAGTTGTGTGGTCTGGGGATGAATGACAATTTTATGTGTGAGAAAGTGATAAAAGTAGTGAAGGCCTTCACGAGAATAAAACTGGGAAAATGTTGAGATGCGGGAGGGTCGAGAATAGTAAACGAGAATGAGTGGATGTATCTTTATATAAATGTAAATTAATTCAAGTGTATATTTTTGAACCTGTTGATAATACATTTGTATATATCTGAACACAGTCTTAAAAGCCAGTGCCTTAGAACAGCTCCCGCCTCCGTGACACATGCGTTGTCTATCTCTAGCAAGGGGTTAAATTGAAGTTCACATGAATACGGATTTAATGAGGTCGACTAATTCACTTGCAAGTGAATGAGTAATTATCAATGTTTCGTCGCTTAATTTGACACAATTGAACCATTTGGCTGCTAAAAGCGGATTATTATTTCATTATTTCACTTTCATTGAACAAAAAAAATCTTACTTTAGTTTTTTTTATATATCTCGTAGCTAGTGCCCCTTTAAAAATGAATAAACGCGTGGCATCTCATTGTTGCGACACCTGTTTTGTGTTTTCGACTGTGTGTTTCCTTTAAAAAGCTTGTTAGTCATTGTTTTGTGTAGTCTATTTTTTGTCTTTTTGACATATCAACAACCTTCAAAACAAGTAGACATTTCAATTTTGCAAAAAAATTAACAACTGTTTCAATAAGTTCTTTTTCTGCATTTTATGTTATTGTTTGTCACCACACCTGTACATTCAGAATAAATATCTCTAAAGCTATTTACAGATAAATGAACGTGTGCCCTTTACAGCTTGCTGTTCGATGAGACCAAAGGCTCCGCGTCGAAGGCCGTACTTTGACCTATAATACTTTACTTTTACAAATTGTGACTTTGATGGAGAATTGTTTCATTGGCACTCATACCGAATCTCACTCTTATATATATTGTGTTTTTTGGTGAATGGGTAACTATTATATTACTTTTTAAAAAATTTTAATAATGATTTCTCAGAATAAAATGTCGATCTGTTATCCTCCAATGGATTTAGAAGACGTCATAAGCAGATACGAGAAAAGCAAACATATGACTGTGCTATGTATAAAATAAATAAAGGTGCAGAACCATATTAGAATTAATGTTTATTACTGGATACGAATAAATGTTTATTTACGTATTTAAACTATAAAAAGTTAAAATGATATCCGTACTACTATATAACAGAAAATATTTAAAAACTTACTTTAATTTTTAATTGATAATCTTTAAAAGATTCTACTTTCTAGTATTCAAAGATTCAATACGTTTATAATGCAATAGCTACATAGAAGTCATATCGTAAAATTAGGAAAACACATTTAGATATCCCGTTTGAAATATATTTCTACATGTACAGCCAAACTGTCCAAGTTAAATTCATTTCTGCCAATTAACTTCTACTGCAAGTGGAAAGGAAATGCACGTCCTTAAAACAATATCTCGTTTTAAAAGTGATGCGTTTCCTTTTCCTTTCCCATTTTCTTTTTCTTTTCCTTTTCTTCTTTTACAATTTCAATTGTTCTATATTCACACGCATGCCGCATTCACAAATTTTTGGCAAATTTCCGCATTCCAGTATATAAGAATTCCAGAAAAACAAAGCTAATCCTTTTTGAAGTCATAGGACAGCAATTCATAGTCAACGAATTTAATATTTTGCGACTTATTTATTATGTATTTGTAATTCTGCATACTCAAGTATACCACACCACATATTATTGTATTCATATTCCTGTGTACTCCAATATGTTCTATTTCCATTCAAAACTTCATAAAAATCCTCGACATCACCCATTTACGTACTTATTACCTTTAAGTATTTGCAATATATTTAAATTGCGTGCATATTATATATAAAAGAGGGACGAAAGATACCAAAGGGACAGTCAAACTCATAAATCCAAAACAAACTGACAATGCCATGGCTAAAAATAAAAAAAGACAAACAGAAAAACAATAGTACACATGACACAACATAGAAAACTGAAGAATAAACAACACGAACCCCACCAAAAACTAGGGATGATCTCAGGTGCTCCGGAAGGGTAAGCAGATCCTGCTCCACATGTGGCACCCGTCGTGTTGCTTATGTGATTACAAATCCGGTAAATAGTCTAATTCGGTAGGTCACATTCATGAAAGGGAAGGGTATTGTAGTTACGACGTAAGGAACATATCCGATATTATTTGTGAAACGGTTATTCCATAACGGTCAACCAACTCGTGATGGCGTCCGTAAAATTTACGAAGGGATGATTTCAACTTAACCATTGAAACTCTTGGTTTAATAGCTTCCTTGTGAGCAGTAACCCTCTATCAAGAAAATCATGATAGGAAATGCAAGCACGGGAATATCGTATCAATTGGGAGATATATACCCCGTATGCAGGTGCTGCTGGAATGTTGCTACTTAGAAGTTCATAATTGGAAAGCTGAAATCATCTCTCTTGTCGTAAAGTTTTGTTTTCAACCGACCCTCATTGTCAATTTCTAGATGTATCTGTAGTATCCTTTATCTCCAATTCGATGGGATAGATGCGTTCCACAAAGTCACCAAATTTTGAATTGTTTAGTGAAAGAACGTCATCTATAAAGCGGAAAGTAGAGTTAAAGGATATTGCTAACTTCTTATCTTTCTTCCTAAGAAGTTCCTGCATGAAGTCAGCCTCATAATAATAAAGAAACAAGTCGGCAAGTAGAGGGGCACAGTTTGTTCCCATTGGGATGCCGACAGTCTGTTGAAAAACACGTCCTCCGAACGTTACAAATATGTTGTCAATCAAGAAATCAAGCATCTTGATAATATCGGTTTCAGAGAATTTTTTGTTTGAATCAGAGTGATTCTTTACAAAGTATGATTTATCCTTCCCTTAGACAAGATACTTGTATCTACGTTGGCCATTCTTTTTTATGAAGCAAAGTAATACCAACTCTTTCAATTTGTCTTTTAGTTTGGAATGTGGAATACTTGTGTAAAGAGTAGAAAAGTCAAACGTTTTAATACTGTTACAAGATGAAAGAGAGTTAGATTGTTTGTACTCTAAAAGATCTTTGGATTTTTAAGTATCCACATCTGATTCACGCCACCTCTAGAATAGGTAGTTTGACAATAACTTTGAAGCCCGTCTTTGATTGCTGATAAAATAGATGTTAATAATTTAGAAAGAGGTTTCGTGGAGCACTTGGAAAACCCAGCAATATACCGTTGTTTGTAAGGACACTTATGTAGTTTAGGTATCCAATACAGTGATGGAAGATCCAGTTCTTCATCTTTGGTTGTTTATAAACTACTAAATGAGAATCTTAAATTGCATTAAATCTTGATTCAGCATATTTTCAATGAATTATATAAGATAACATATCATTAGCTGCAAAATGCAAATACCATTTAAGTATGAAGAGTGCTATAATGTAACATGAGTGGTAAAATAAATATTTGATAACTGTCAGCAGGAAGATTCTCACCTGTGTTATAATGACAGAGTCGTAAAGGTGTTCAGATATTTGTACTTAAATGTCATAATGTCTTGCAGGCAATATCGAGGTGACATACGGATCAAAGATCATCCGGCCTTTCCATTTCATTAGGTAAGGAATTATTTTTTAGTAGTAATTTGATTGAAATATTATATCATTTTGTTGTGATTATCTTTTTAAAATCTTTACTTTGAAACTGCGCATGTTTTGTTTGTATATAGAATTTCATGTATGTCATGCCCATGCTGTATATATTTATGTCACCAATGAAAATAAATATATATTTGAAAGTTAACAAACTGTCACTTTAATTAGTATGAGCTTTTGAACGACACCTGTTATGACCAACCGTTTGATAATGGTTTTGTTTTTTGTTTTTGTGAATTGCATAAGAACATACGTCTAATGTACCAGTTTTTGAGTGTGACCTTTCTTAATAAATGGAATGAAATTCTAACTTCCGTTGTCTAGGCCATATATACAACAGGCTTTTAGTTTTATCGTTTGAATTGTCACAGCTTACTCTCAGTGTCATTTGTTGTTTGGATTTACAAGTACCCGTCCACGTCCACTCTGCATTGTTCTTATGTGTATTTATTTATGTATCCATCTAATAAGTTCAGTCTTTTTCTATTGATTTTAAGTTTGTTCTCATTTTGTGTTGTAACACTACTATCCCAGTTAGATAGAGTATTGGTTGCCAACTAATATGTTTAACCCCGCAATATTCTGTACATGTCTATATTGTCATTCCTGGACTTCTTCAGTCCAACAGTAAACCCTTTGGAAAGTAGAGCGTCTGTTTGACTTGACGGGATGTATTTTAATACGCAGCCAAGTTCAGTGAGGTTGGTAAAGGGTTATTTTCGTGCAACGTTTTCGGTCTTTTTATTTCACGTGCTTTCGTGTTTTGACGTTTTATTTCTCGCGTTTTCTCGTGTTTGGTTTGACGTGCGTGCCTCGTGTTCTCCTTTATTTATCATCCGTGTTTTGTGTCGGTACTTTTAATTTCTCGTGCTTGTCCCGCATTTGATTAAAAAGTAAACCGGCACTTAATTCAAGGTCAGTCCGGAGATTGTTTTAAATTATGTGTTGCCAGAAGATCTAAAATTGCTATCAAATCAATTATAATGAATAATAATATTTTTCTTTCAAATCAGTTGCAACAAGCGGTCGCTTAAAGGTGACTACAGGGGTATCAGTCCATTAAATAATGACCATGTGATCTCTAAGAAAGGCTGATTAATAAATTATTTTACTTTTTCCATTAATATTTACGATTTATTTCTCGTGCTTCGTTTTTTCCGATTATTATTTTCTGTGCAACGTTTTTGTGATTTTTATTTCACGTTTTTCCGTGTTCAGGGCCCCATTTACCACCCTCTTCAGTCATATAGTAGATACCTGTGTAGCGAGAGTTTCACGCACTTGATTCGTTAAGTTATAGTTATTGACCAAGCAAGTCGGTATATAGAATTTAATCTGCACAGCTCAGGTGACCCTTATTAACTCGAACGACGTAGGAGTTCGGGTTAAAGGGTTATCCTGAGCGCGTGCAGATTAAATTCTATATACCGATTTGATTGGCCAATAACTGTTTTAACACATGACGTCATTAATTTACGTGAACGTTTTATATGTGGACGATATTCCGCAATCGACGGATCCTAGGAAAGTTTATTGTAGTGTAAAGAAAGAGGAAAATACGACTTTCATTGGTAAGATTTAAATTGATAACTTTTTTTTAGGTTTAGACTTATTGTAAAATTGCAATTTAATGGTAGATTTTTTTTTTAATGTTTCTATTAAATCTATTCCCATTTTTTTTAATAGAGAAAGATAAACCGAGGAAGAATTAGATGTTAAATTTTAAATGTTTAATAAACAGAAAATACTTTTCTCTTTCCAATCTTTTACTCCCCCTCCCCCAAATTCTTTGTATCTACTGACAAGTCCATCTAAATGAAGTCTGATTGATCTCTAGCTAATCTCCCTGTTTTAAAACAAACTTAAATATGACCCCCTTCAAATTCGATCCAAAAATATGGGGAATAGATGTTCAAGAAGTCGTTATAAATTCCATTGAATCTAAAACTAGTCCAAATCAGATTTCTTTTATTCGGATATTCTTAGATACATTTCTTTTTTGGCGGAAGTTACCAAAAATTGTTTTAACTTTCTTTCTGACTTTAAAACACTGATTTAAGTTTTATGTTGTACGCAAAATATAATACTGAAACATTTTATGTTCAAGCTAAGATGAAAAAAAGGAATGAGAAACCTTCCTTTTTTCCTATTCTGAAACTACGATGTTTGTACAAAGTTCAGTTTTGTCGTAATTTCAAGGCAGATGGTGGATTCGGGGGTGGGGAAGAACATGTCGTTCACCCAAGGATTGGACAAATTATCGTGTTTTGCCTTAAAATCGTCAATATTGTTTTTAGTCTCGCTACGCTCGGTGATATATTTTTTTAATTTGATAGAATAACGCCCCTTTTAAAATCTAGGAACCGCCCCTAAAGGTAAAAATAGATTTGAACTGTGCAGTATATCTGAGGTAGTTAATGCACACCTTTGCTGTGCATTATCCAGATTATAGCACAGTAAGAACAAAGAGATTTTACCCATACCATGTGTTAAGTAAATTTAAATCGTTCTATTTATCATGTTTATAGTATTTTCTACAACAATAATACTTAACCATGTTAACTGACTATGCATGACTTAGCTAGTTTGTGTTAAAATAAATAAAATCTCTACTTATAGAACTACATTTTGGTCGCGAATCAAACAGTTAAATGTTCTTATTTGAATAACAAAGGAAATACTTGATATAAAACCAAAATGTGTCATTGGGTTTTTTAAATACACATCATCGATCATAATATATATATATATATATGAAATAGTTTGGTATTGTATCCATTACACACTACCTAAATTTATATTTTATTCAACACTGATCAGAGGTGTCTTAGGGATTTGAACTTTTGATTTTAATTAAACAGAATATATTACCGAAATAATTATACCATTTTAGCTATCATAAATAAATTTCACGACATATTCATTAACCTTTTGTCATTTTTTTACTATATAAACACAAGATTGAGAATGGAAATGTGGAATATGTCAAAGAGACAACCATCCGACCATATAGTAGGCCGTAGTTCATCAATGGATTTTCAAAGCAGGGGATTTCCCACACCTTGAGGTGGGCGTCAGCTGTCCGCTAAGTATAATTGTGTACTAGTTCAGTGAAAATGGATGTCATACTTAATTCCAAAACATATAAAAGAACTGAACATGACAAACATACAAGACTTACAAAGATCAGAGGCTCCTGAAGTATTCAATTAGAGGTAAAGACGATAGTATACAATAACATTACCTATTTTAAAATAAAATACATATATTTAATACCTGCCTGATGATAAAGAAAATGTTGTACTGAGTCTCGTTGTTTTGCTGTTAGGATATTTTTGTTTGGAGAATATTTTTTTTTAGATATTTGTCAACTTTTCTAATATATACTTGTAATATGTACATACAATTCTTCTGTAATATTCAGGGGTGCTCTTCAGACAATACACTTCGATTTTTAAATATAATACGCAATAGAGCGAATTTATATCCCTGTTTAAGTAGAAAATTGTCATCTTGAATATAATTATATTTTAAAGCAAAATGAATGAGTACGAATTTAATATGCTGCGTTTTATATATGTATATATAGCACTGACACTCTGTAGATCGCCTCTGAAACAAGGAAAGACGCCATTTTGGGACGACTTTTACAGTGACTTGACTGTTAGTGTTGCTATTCATCAATTGCAACTCATTCAAAATTTTGACCCAATTGCAATTTGTTTTATTAAATCAAATTGTTCAACTGGTCAAAAATTTGAACAAACTGTTCAGCCAAAATGTGAAAGTGCAAAGTGATAAAATAAATCATACTTACATTCCTATAAGTCTGTAACTCCACTGTAATGATGTAATTCCTAAAGCAGTCTATCAATCTGTATAGTTATATTACAGCCATTACCATACTAAAGGTTAACTGTTTTATTTTGAATTGCTATAAAAATGTCAAAACTAAGCTTTTATAGAGTTTTTCTTTCGAAAAGTATTCTATATTTATAAGAATCACACACTATGTGAATAAAAACATTTCATATTCAGTAAAATATTTGAAATTGCAATATGTTTGTAGGAAGGGGAGATAATCGCTTTTTGGTTTCAAAAAGTCTTTATTCAAAAGAATAGTATTTTAGGTTATCTCCCCAAGGAAGCATATTGTTATTTCATACATATTTTACTAAATATGAAATGTTTTTATTCACATAATGTGTGATACTTATAAATATAGAATACTTTTCGAAAGAAAAACTCTATAAAAGCTTAGTTTTGACATTTTTATAGCAATTCAAAATAAAACAGTTCACCTTTAGTATGGTAATGGCTGTAATATAACTATACAGATTGATAGACTGCTTTAGGAATTACATCATTACAGTGGAGTTACAGACTTATAGGATTGTAAGTATGATTTATTTTATCACTTTGCACTTTCACATTTTGGCTGAACAGTTTGTTCAAATTTTTGACCAGTTGAACAATTTGATTTAATAAAACAAATTGCAATTGGGTCAAAATTTTGAAAGAGTTGCAATTGGTGAATAGCAACACTAACAGTCAAGTCACTGTAATTGCTCACATTTAGTTCGTTTCGTCTTTCTCTTAGGGGACAATGTTTTGAAAGGACATGACAAATTTTAAACAGTTGTAAGTCGGAGAAATCAATAAGATGGTGAGTATTCTTTCGAATCTGCAAATGATCTTCAACCTAAAACCCTTGAAACAACAACTTTCATTATTTAAGTATGGAGATATTACATTCGTTTCACATGATGTTTATAAATAAATGATAATAATGATAAATGAATAATATAACACAAACTCTTCTTTGAAATGATCTACATGTATTACCAATGGGAGAACATCTATACTATTAATTGAGAAGACCATTTTTTGTGTGTCGCTTCTATTCTTTCCACAATACATTTAATTTAATTCATCATCATTCCTTTGTGTCCTATAGGTACTATGCATAGTAGCATTTCTCATCCTCCCTTATGACTATAGTGTATCTGTCTGTTCATAGTATACAGAAAAACGGAAAAAAAAATGAAATCAATAGAAAAAAAAATAATTTGGAAAATAAGGGAAAGAGCTTACATAATAGTCCTATCCCAAAGTACCTATAACTATTGGTGTGGTACCTTTCTTGAATTTCTCCATTCATAAATATAAAATCTTTTACAAAACATCATCCTACAACAGTTTACATACTTCCAACCACGCTCTAAATGCCTGCGATTTCGCGGGTGTGTTCTAGTATTTACAATGTTATCAGGTAGCCCAGTCGGCTCGGCCAGATTTCAACATTCTCGATATTTTCGCAAATAAGAATAGGCGGGAGCTCCGCGCGAGTCAGGTAGGTCACGGAAAGGTACAGAATGGCTATCGTAATCATGGTCATCTCAATCAGACTCCTGATTGTATTCGTTCTGAGAATATTTTGGATTTCGGTCGACATATATACCCTAACGACACTTACCAAAGAGGATATCCTGGATAATCATAGGTCTGTTCTATGTTCCTTTAGAATTTTAATCAAGGATGAAGAGCTGGATCTTCCATCACTGTATTGAATACCTAAACTACATAAGTGTCCTTACAAACAACGGTATATTGCTGGGTCTTCCAAGTGCTCCACCTCTTTCTAAATTATAAACATCTATTTTATCAGCAATCAAAGACGGACTTAAAAGTAATTGTGAAACTGCCTATTCTAGAGTTGGCGTGAATCACATCTTTTAGAGTACATACAATCTAACTTTAGATTTAGAAAGTTATTAGTGCCCCACCTGTTGGCAGGTGTAGGCATCTCCTCTATAAGATGAGGTGGAAGAGGTCACAGGGTTACCCATCTATAGATCCTACCGTTACCACTAATCACATTTTCCAAACCTGCAAATTGTAGAACTTGTCAGCCCATAGCAAGGGCCGAGTGAAATAATGCCCAAATCACTACCAGTCTCCCTAGACCACCACTTGAGAGCTAAACATTTTCATTATTGATGCATTGGAAAGACCTAGTATTCCCCATTCCAAACTAAAATGGAAATTGAAAGAGTTGGTCTTGCTTTGTTTCATAAAACAGAATGGCCAACTTGATACAGGAACTTCTGAGGAAGAAAGATAAAAGTTAGCAATATCCTTTAACTCTACTTTCCGCTATATAGATGATGTTCTTTCACTAAACAATTCTAAATTTTGTGACTATGTCGAAAGCATCTATCACATCGAACTAGAGATAATGGATACAACAGATAACAGATACGGTTTAGTCGGCCACATATTTTGACTTACATCTAGAAATTAACAATGAGGGTCGGTTGCAAACAAAACTTTACGACACAAGATATGATTTCAGCTTTTCAATTGTAAACTTTCCATATTTCTAAGTAGCAACATACCAGCAGCACCTTCATACGGGGTATATATTTCCCAATTGATACGATATTATCGTGCTTGCATTTCCTAAAATGTTTTCTTGATAGAGGGTTGCGGCTCACAAGGAATTTATTAAGCCAAGAGTTCCAAATGGTGAAATTGAAATCATCCCTTCGTAAATTTTAAGGATGCCATCGCGAATTGATTGACTGTTATTAAATAACCGTTTCACAAATGTTCATTACGTCGTAACTACAATCCCCTTCCTTTTCATAAATATGATCTACCGAATCAGACTATTTACCGGATTTGTTATAACATGAGCAACACGACGGGTGCCACATGTGGAGAAGGATATGCTTCCGTTTCCGGAGCACCCGTAGTTTTGGTGATGTTCGTGTTGCTTATTCTTTAGTTTTTTATGTTGTGTCATATGTACTATTGTTTGTCTGTTTGTCTTTTTTCATTTTTAGCCATGGCGTTGTCAGTTTATGTTCGATTTATGAGTTTGACTGCTCCTCTGGTATCTTTCGGCCCTCTTTTAGAGTTTTTAAAACTTTATCAGATTCCAAAAGTTTTACTTTATAGGACGAGGCGCGAGTTAATTGCCTGAATTTTTTTTTTGAATGAAACACCATTCGAATCACGCGCTACTACAAGATATCGATCTTTCGATTGGGTCTTTGACCTGTCGGTATAAAGGTAAACCAAATCCCCTATTAAATATCAGGGATCGGACGACCGGGTTGGCTGCATTTAGAAATTTCCCTAACTCCGTGATTTTTATATCAGGCCTCGTGCTGTGCGCAAATAAGTTTAATGTCAGAAATAGGCAATTATTCATTAGTAAACTGATTTCTTTGAGTTCATAGCTCGCAGGAGAACAATCCAAGCTTGCGAAGCCTTTAGTTAAGGCTCGTGGTAGCAGTACTTAGTGTATTTTCGGATAGAGGAGACTGATCGCGTTCTTCACGAAGTAACTCGTCTTCAAGCTCAGAGATGGCTTTACCGGCATTTGGATATTTGTTCTGTTTTTTGAAGCGGTAAATTCAATTGATATGTTGAGCTGCTTTAAATAAGATTCGTCACCTAAATGGCGAAAACCCAGGGCCGGGTCAACACAGGGACCGTTTAAAGGCTTTAAATTCATCAATAAATATACTAGCCCATAACGCAAGCTACCATCGTCTTTGATAAAGCATGTGTTAGTGTACGAGGTTATAGTTTCTCTGACGAGTTGACGGCTGTGCTTCTGAACGTCGGCAACATAAAATATGCCATCCAAGTCCGGTGGGTCTTCTGAAGACTGATCCACGAGGCTCTTCGGGAATCGTTTTAAAGACGCACATGTGTGACAGGAGTCACTAGCCGGCCGCCTTTAGCATATATAAAAGGTAGAAGTGTCGTTTTCATATGAGGTTTGAGTGGTGTTTTGACGGATGGTCCAAATATGTAGAGCGGTGACGAGTCCGTGAAGAACGTTAAGTGGGACAATGATCAATTCGTTGGGCGGAGAAAAAGGATCACAATGTCTAACAACTAACAAACCGTCTTTGGCAATTGATGCAACATGCAGGTAGCGTTTGACTCTTTGATGTTTGTCAGTTTTTTGGAGAACCGTGCCTTGTTTTGAATGAGCGTGAGTGCGCGTTATACCAGAGCATTTTGATTGAATATTAATCCAGGCCAACCTGGTAGTAAAAGGTAGGTGAAATTCGTCATTGAGAACATCTTGAATGTTTACGGCTCATACGACAGAATGTTCGGTACGCGATATAAAGCAACAAATCTGACAATTAGGCTCTGTATATAAGGGTGCGTTTTACTTGCAAGGTCGGATGGAATATTTGCACGACCGGATAAATGATAAACGCTGACCTGGTATTGGTAAACGACGGAAAGAATCAATGTGACAGGCGGACTGGCAGAAAAGTCATCCCGACATAGTTTTTCAAAGCCCTGTACGCATGGTTAACTGTCTGTCAACTCATTAGCATGCAATTTTGACTGAATAATAAAGGGACTGAAATGTTTGACACTAGCAGCAATGGAAAGCGGTTCGATTTCGCACGGTAGCCACACCACTTGATGTTTACCAAACTAAGCACTGAAGAATCCTGCTAAAGACACTAAACGTCACGATTTATGTATAGGGTCGCTCCGGTACCGTGTTTAGTGACAGATCCGTCGGTCGGTGACTATTCATAGTTGATCACTATATTCAGTAGCGTGATGGTCTTATGGGGGCTCAGAGACTTTTGGGCAAACACGAAATGTTCTCTTATTATGTCGGACTGAATAATTTTTTCAGCTGACTTCATACCACTTATTTTTTCTTCTAGATGGGCTATTTAATACACCTCTTTATTAGAACTAGGCAGAGTGCCTTATTCATGTGACATATGAGGGTTTCAGATTTTATCTATAATATTAGAAGCAGAAACTGAATACTGCTAAAACAATAGATTTTAGGGGGCAAATATGAGTGGTTGCCATGGTAACGGACACTCTATTTTTTGGTTGTAAAGCGTGGTAAAATCTTTAAAAGATCAGCTTTACCACTACAATTCAGAGCCTCGGCAACATGGAAGGGATACCGGCGAATATTTCAACGTCCAAGTCGTTCACTTCTAGAGCCTCTAACTGTAACTCGATTCCGTCTCTCGAAAGTGTGAAATGACGTTCACAAACTATATTTAATGGGGTAACATCGTCTGCTTATAAAGCGGAATAGTTGCTTTTCTTGATTGTAACGCCGATGTAATCCGCGAAAGATTTTTTTATCATACTCACCTCTACTCAGCAACCATATCTACTGTTAGCTCAAGCGGGAAATGTTTATAAAATGCCTTAAAGTAATGGGACTCTTTTTGATGTTCACTCGTTTTAAAGCAGATACAACTCTAAGCTTACTCGGACCTATACTATCATTTAAATATGAGAGTTGTTCATTATCAACATTTGTCCTCAGACTCATTATCACCTACTTCTGTAAAATAATATTGCCTAATTCTGGACATATATTGTTTGTCTTCATCGAGTAAATATTTACAAGAACTTAGAAAATGTTTGGACGGACGGCCTGGTTGTTTACATAAAACACAACAATTTGTTTGACGACCAGTTCTTATAATACCTGATTTTTGTAATTTGAACTTCTGTCAAAATATTTGTCTTTTATTGACGCCCGTAAAACCTTGGCATCAGTGGCTGAATGAATTTCGTCAAGTGAACTATCAAGTGCCTGTGAAATTTCAGGTTTCAAGAAGCTAATGTTTTTTGCCGTAATTCGGTTCCATATCGCTGTTTCACCAGGTTGGACAAGTCGCGATTAGTTAGTTTAAACCAAATGTGCATAATCAGGTTTTCCAAAGAAGGTGATAGTTCCTTATTGGCTTCATGCACTTCTCCGTGGTGATGAATATTGCCACTGGCACGAAGCAAATTATCTCCAATAAAACTAGCTAATCGCTGAAATCAGTCCTCAGGACGATCGTTTGGTTCCAAAAGATGCTATCAAAATCTGGGAAGTATTCACCAGTAGACTGAAATCCGTAGTTTAGACGAATTGGCCGCAAAATAGAATTAATTGATGTCGAATTTTTGGTTATAGTGTTTCTTGAAATAATCGGACAGTAGTTTGCTATTTCCCCCATTCAAAAGGTCTACATGTGTGCACGTTTTTGGCTACTGTTCGTCGTCGGTTAGCTGTGGCAATCCCTCGCCATCGTCAGCGATGCCACGCAAAGGATTGGCGTTGGTTGTCCTCATCCAGGTGAATCCAACTGCAAGGAATACTGCGAAGTTTTGATCAAAGGACAAGGTATATTGTCAGTTTTGTCTCCATGCTTCAAACGATGTAATTGTTTCATCTTTTGAGAGTGTTTTAGAGCACGTGTGCCTGCCATATTGTAAAGATCAGTTAAGTAGAACAATTGAAAATGTGGCCGTGTTAGTTAAAATAACTGACAAATTTCCTGCTCACCTTTAACTTCAGTGGAATAATGTTCAAATTCTTATTTATTTATATATTCAAATATTCCAAGTTATTTGAGCTGTGTGTTATATAAAACCGCTGCCGCCACGCCAGTAACAGGGAAAACTATAACACATGTGATCGTAAGAAATGCACATTTAATATTGAATGTCAGCTGGTAAACAATAAAGGGAAATAACCTATCAATAATCATACATTTATATGAAACATGGAGTAAGGGAGATAATACAAATCAATACACGTAACAATAACTTCAATAAACTGGCGTTGATGTGAACAAACTAACACAATTTTAATATGTGCTTATCGATTATTATATTTGTCGTTTCATTGTTTTAATCATAAAATTGCAGATTTAGTTTCACAGTTGGAAACAGGAATTCAACAGTTATGTGGTTCAAACTATTGATACTGGTAAGTCACCGAAGTTTTATCGTTATTGTGTAAATCATTCATTCGTAGTTTTTTCTAATATATAACCTGTCCTAATTGGTTTTAGAATATTAATAACTAGTATATAAGTAACTGTCTGTGATACCAAACAAAACATAGGGAATCATATGAACTTAAAATGGAGCGATTGAAACAAATATTCCAAACAGCATTTAAGTGTTGCAGTTTTAATTATCTAGTTGTGTCTTTCCTTTTGTTTTGTTGCTTGTCAATTTTGATTTTTTTGATTTTTTTTGCGTACCACCATTTTTAAAAGAATGTTGATAAACATATTAATGTAAGAGAAAACAATTTTTGTACCATTTTCACATTTCCTGAGTGGCGTGAGAAAAATATTTCTCATCACTAGTGAAAAATCTGTTCTCAACAAATGATTGATAGAAATTTAATTATTATGTTAGATTTTCTTGATTTCTTTAGAATTTTCTATTGTGACGTCATGAAATCAGGCGGCCTTACCTGATGACGTCACATAAAAGGAACACAACTCTCTGTAAATGTTTGAAAATGAAGGATAAAAATCATTTCAGAAACAAATTCCCCTGCTATAAGTAGTATATAAAGATATTTTTCCTCTCTCAACAGTTACGTTTTTAAATATTAAACTTCCATCATAACACAATGCTTGCTTTATTTTAGGTAAACTTATGTGCAGCATTCCCACTAAAATGCCCTGAACTTGCGCAATGGGCAGTCCGTGCAAAGGGTCACTGTGCGGATCCCTCAAAATACTTTTGTCTGAAAAATGACCTTATCAATGGATATACTGAAAACTGTACAACATTCTACTTTCAACAATCAGGTAAATATGTAAAGCCAATATCAATAATAAGAATATTCTTTCATTTTAAGGCTATATATGCGTTCTACGTGAAAACGTTTCCTCCCCCCTATCCCCCTCACCCCAAACAAAAAAATCTGCTGTATGCTATATAGTTTTGCTACTTTATCAATCAAGCACGTTGGTGAACAACTTATTATTTCATTTGACGTAATAATATAAAACTACAATCATACTGAACTCCAGGGGAAATTCAAAACAGAAAATTCATTAACAATTGGCAACACCAAAAGCTCAAACACATCAAACGAATGGAAAACAACTGTGACAGTCATATTCCTGACTTGCATTTTCTAATATAGAAAATGGTGGGTTTCGCCTAGTTTTAAAACTGGCTAATCTTCTCACTTGTATGAAAGTTGCATAGAATTATATTATATTGACAATAATGTGAGAACAAAACAAACAAAAAGAATACTTGAATATTAAAATGTCAAAAATAGTGGCACAGCAGTCACTATTTACAAAGACAAATAAAAGAACACTTCAACACCTAATTAAGATGATAAAAAACGTCAGTACCTATATTCTTTACATCAAGACCATCATGTATTATTTGTGAAGTTGATACGGAATATTTATCAACAAGGTCCGATGAACTTTTAAAGGTTTTAAAATAGATTATAATACAAAATCGTCGATAAAAAAACTAGTTTTTTAATAAGTCAAAATATAACCCTAGGTTCAGTCGGTATTGTCATTAATTTAACAGTTAGAATCACATAACCAAATAAACGTAGTTCCCTCGACTCAGTTGTCTTCAAAACATATTCATGGGTGAAAGGAGTTACACTTTATCGCTAGAGCAAACATGGCAGCATAAAAGTATTCATTTGGTTCTTGAAGAAAGGGAAAATACATCACCAAATTAATTCATTTTAGGTAGAAAAGCAGTTCTTCGAGGAGGAATAGACGCAGATGTTTGTTCTGTCGAAAGGTACCAACCATTTCCAATTAAATTTTACACCAATGTTAGTACTCATTGTTTATTTTTTAAATCTTTCTGCAATGAGGAGGGTCAAGTTCTATATGACCATGGAAACCGTAACACTGATACTACCTGCAGATGTGACTACAGACGAGGTTATAATTTCCTGGTGAAACCAAACAACCCATGCTTTTGTAAACCAGCACAAGAAGATTGTTCGTGCTATTTGAAAACCTGCTCGAATAGTAGTTATATACTTTCACCTGGTAAGATTAATTTGATATCAATGTTGTGTGTAAAGCTAACATTTATGTTTTATCATACACATGATACAGTTAATTCATATTTCGTATGCATTCAGAGTTAATCCAGCTTTAATTTGCGTTTAAATGTACACACACATTTATAAGATTTTCAAATTATAAAGACCATGAAAATTGCTGAAAATAGTAGTGTTTACCTATATTTATGTCAAATTGATAAACCTTTGCTTTCAAGTTTTTTTAAAAGGATTGTAAAAGTAGCGAACATCCTTAAACGGTATTTTTGTCAACCAATTTTTTTTAAAAGTATTATAATTCTACATTGTCTTAAAAAATGCAGACATTGTCATCAAGGAAAGATGTTCAATAAATCAGCTGACGGTTTTGGAGTTGCTGTTTTTATAATGATTGTTTGTTTATGAGTGTTTATGCTTTTTGTGCCCCACCTAGAGTCATTACGGTTTTTGGACTGTGAGTCCGTTTGTCCGCCCGTTCGTCTGCCTGTCCCGCTTCAGATTTAAGTTTTTAGTCTAGGTAGAGATAAAGTTGAGTGTCCAATCAACTGGAAACTTAGTACACATGTTCCCTATGGTATGAGTTTTCTTTTTTGAATGCCAAATTAGAGTCTCTACCCCTATTGCACAATCTAATGAACATAAAAAATGATAGTGCGAGTGGAGCTGAAAACTAAAACCCCACCATAAACCATTGGATTGAAATATTTGTGATATTTTTCCCTAATACAAGTTTACAAGGAAAGTTTTGTACTGAAGAAACAAATTATCACGAAAAAGGCAAACAAGTATTTCAAATTGACCATTTTGAGGATCAGTTGACGTTCTCATAAATGGATTTATTTTAACTATTCTGATATTTGGCCCTCAATACTCTTCAACACAGTCCATTATTTGGCCTTGTTATGTATTTGATTGGACGTCCCTTACTATCGATGATGTGAATTTATGAATACGATATTTCGAAATATTGACAGGTTTAGTTGATAAGCTACTTTATAAAATGAAAAAAAGATGTCCTTGTTTCCTATAAAATATTAAGACTATAGGCTGTTGTCGATTTATTTTTAGATATTATACCAAACATACCATTAGTATCCTATACCAGTATTTTGAATTATTTTATCGAGTCATTATTTCACAATTTGAATTTAAACACTAGACAATTGGTTCAATACAGCATTTTATTATTTTGAACACTGAAAGAATAAATTATTCAATAACGGATGGAAATGGATAATGACCTATGTAGCAGGATGACGGAAAAACACAAGCACCACTGTGATATCTTTGCTGAAAAAGGGAATCAGTATGTACAGACAACGTTCTATAAACAACAATAGTAAAAAAGAAAATGTACCGTATATTCAGGAGTAAGAAGCTGAAAAACAGTACAAAAACCGAAAATTACCACCAGATCGGCGTTAATACATTAAACAAAGAACAAATACAGTTGCTAACAATTATTCGTCTACATAGACAAAGAGTCGGAAATACAGATTAGAGTTCAACACTTGTATATCCAAATGTCGCTGCAAATCATTGTGTCATTATTGGAAGTCTTAAGATATCTTTGACGTTTGTACAATACCGACAAAATTTGTGGTTTACATAAATAATGCATTATTCAATTTACTATAATAGATAAACCTATATTTTATCCAGTTTAGCACAGCCATCATCCATCAACCCATATTAAAATTTTGACAGATGACATAAATGCCCACATGTATATGTGTTCATTTGAAGTTTTGAAATATTTTGATATTAGCATTGGTGCTATAACATAACTGGACATACTTTATAAAACATTATTGAAATACCTAAAATCCAATGAAATAATTAATCTAACTATTATTATTATAGATTACGACTGCATTAATAAATTAGACCTTACTCGTGCAATGCATTGTCGACAAGCAACAGATGAAAAGTAAGTAATGAACTTAATGTTTTCTTTCAGAGTACTGGTGTTGCTGTAAATGTAAATACTACACAGACTGCAGAGTATCCATTACTCAACCTGATACCAAATCTTACACAAAATATAATATTGCAGGATTTGCTAGAATCCTTCATGAAATCGAACTCATAAATGGGATTCTATGTTACCGTAATTTAAGTTTAAAGGCGATAAGAAATAGAAATTGATTAGAACATGCATATATTTAATACTGTAAGAGAACAACAATACTTATTATCGTGCGTGTTGCTCAGTCTCAAGTTTTCTATGTTGTTTATTGTATGCTGTTGTTTTTATATTTTTCCAATGCGTTTTCAGAATTTTTAGTTTTGCGTTTGAATGCATTTGAAAGGCCTTTTTTATATCATGTGCTTCTTGTACAAGCATTTCTCATTACATACATAAAGATAAGGTGAAAACAGGAGTTATGTTCATCATTGTTAAATTGCCACCACTGTTCCAACGGCGTAGGGAAATAAAAGATGACATTCATTTCACAAACAAATTTAATGAACGAAACACTTAGAGAAAAGCTATTGTGGTCTTGGATCATTTAACAAAATTAAAAAAGAAGACGGATCTGTAAAAAAAAACTGTTGTGTCTTTGATGTATATGTTTAACTTTTCTGAGCACATGAGTCTATGAGACAACTATCTACCAGAGTTCAAGCGAAGTTGATGTAAGCAATAATAGAAAACCGATAATGTATAGTCAACTATAAAAGGCACTGACATGAAAAATGGGAAACAATTCAGACAAGAAAACCAAATATGTATTTCTACTTTAAAAAGGAAAAATCACAAGAATACTGAACTCCGATAAAAATTCAAAACGGAAAGTCCCTAATCAAATGGCAAAATCAAATGATAAAACACATATAAAAAATGGACAACAATTGCCATATTTCTGACTTGGTACAGACATTTTCAAATGTAGCTAATGATGGTTGTAACCTTTTTTTCAAGCGCTAAACCTCTCATTTGTGTGACAGTCGCATCGAATCCCATTACATTCATAACGATGCGTAAACAAAACAGACAAAATAGGGTTGTTGTCTCTTTGACACATCCGCTTTGTCCATTCTCAATTTTAATTTTAGTATAGGTAAAATTGTCAAAATAGGGGTACAGCAGTCATCACCGTGTCACAATCTCAAATTTAAATTTATTTTACCGCTCCTTGGTTTCTTCAACAACCTTCTATTACTTTACAAAATGATTTAGTGTATAGATTGAAAGGAAGCGGACTATACAATAGAGATATTGTATTTCATAATTGGAAGATAAATTGTCAACGTTATAGCATACAGCAGTCCTTTAAACACAACATAGAACACTTTACGAAAAGACGATATTGCAGCGGCTACTGTCCGAATAGTAGAATACTATCGAAAAATGACAATCCAGCATCAGCTATACGGTACCAACCCTTCAGAAACTACTAATAATCACAATGTTGTTTGGCATATCCTCCATAAGGTTTAGTCAATAAAAACTATGGGATCTAAATGTGTAAACCTTTCAGAAGAATTACAAAATTTAGAAGACTTACACAAGAGAGCGTTTTACTGGGAAAATGTTTAAAAAAACTAGTGTTTTATGAAACATGAAATTACAAGGAAAAGATAGTAGTTAATTCACTTGTAACTTCGCAGATCTGTCACTGCTTATAGTCGATAAATATTGTAAAACAACTTTTTTTTTCTTCATATTTTCATTTTTTGTTTGAGCCTTCGCTTCAATTTTTTAAACTGTAACCTTTTTACGAAAGACATTGTTAAGAACTTTACAATTAAACATATTTGAGTTTTATATTGGTCTTCATTGGATGCTTTGAAATAAACATTTCAAATAAGACATTTTTCTGTAGTTTTGAAGTTTGAGGTAAAAAATTTGAACCTGACATCGCAATTTTAAACTGCAACATAAGATGCGCCTTAGAATTGTCTATAAAAAAGAGTAAAATCCTACTGAGAGGAATGAAAACAACATACGTGTGAAAAATCACCAAATATTCAACAAAAACTATTTCTCAATTTTAATTGTGCTCTATGAGAAATGCGATGGTAGTGTTCATTTTAATGATTTTTACTTTCAGATTAAGGAAGCTACCTGTTCACTCAAAAATGAATATCCATTGTCCCGTTAATACTAGTTGTGTTTATTGTTACGTCGTTTAAGCAGAAAACCTGAAACAACTTAGCACAAAATTTCCCATCATATGAGTAACAAACATTTCAATTTTGTTTTGCTTTTAATTTGAAAGAGCCCCAATAAAAACAAAACTATAAAACTAGTAGTACGAGACAATCGTACACTGTAATAGAGGCTGCAGTATAAACATATTTTTTTTTAAATATGTGATACGAAAAAAAGTATTGTTATAAATGACCACTTATATCTTATCTATAATCATGTTAGAGACTGTAAAAAATACATGATATTGATAACAAAAAATTACAACATATGTGAAAATGTATTTACTAGTTTAAAAAGACATTTTGAACGAAAATTCGGTCTTTACTCACTGAAACATGCTTATGTGTTTTCATAATGCACAAAATAAGCCTTTAAAAGTCGGCATAGAATTTGAATTTTGAATTTTATTTTTCGTATATTAATATACAAACTGATTATGCCCCTCAATTTCATAAGTTTAATATTTGGTGTATTGCAGTGAAATCAGTAGTAGAAAACCTGAAGAAACGGGAAATATCACACTGGAAGACAACATTTCTTTTATAGGTATGTAGCCGTAAAGAAATGTCAATGTTGAACATGCAAGAAACGCCTTTAATTTATTAAATTTGACATATAGTTCCAAAATAAACAGCGCCAGTTTTTGTTTATCATTGATTATATTTTAGAAATTGTTAAATTGAATTTCCAAAACTTAACATTTAACACTAGAAAAGCAATAAATTCAGTATCAAAATGTGAGTGTTTATTAAAATTTGTAAATTAATGCGTTGATTGTAATAGAAACATACGATGTTTGGTATTATAAAATACGACATTACTTCTTCAATTATCTGTATAACTTTATAACGTTTCATCGGTTCATCATTAACCTTGAGTTCCTTTTTCCCGAAAGATGAGAAAAGAAAGGAACATTTCCCCCCTATATTGCTGTTTTAAAAGAAAGACCGAACTACAAGGTTAGTCAAACATCAAATGCCCAACCATGTCAACTAAAAGAACGAATGGAAAACAGCTATCATATTTCTTGATTTATTTATAATTGTGAGGAGATGTTCGGTTAAAGCTGGTTTTATAGATAGCTAAACCTCCAGCTTGTATGAATGGGTGAGCTATCAAAACACACATAATTATTTTACTTGATAATGAGAATCGTGCAGCCATAGTTGTGTAAATATAAAAGACAAATGTATAACACAATTGACTTAAACTTTTAAACAAACATATCCATTAATGTGACAAAGTCGCCAACAAGTATTGTTATCCAACACAACAACAAAGACATAACGGAAACAATTTAGACAATTTGAATATTTATAAAAATGATGACATGTTGTTTGAATACCAATGAGATCCATGACATGTCCAATGTCGTAAATACAAGCAATTATAGGCAAATGAAAGATGTGAAACAATTCCAACAAAACGAAAAAACTTGCGGTATAATGATTATCAATACAATTAATAAATATCAAATGACACTGAAATGAATCAACAACAACCACTGATTTAATGCTTCCTAACTTTGGAGAAACTCATATAAAACTTCGCAGGTTGACACCTGTTTAGCTCACCTGGCCCTTTACTTGCCTCTAAGGGACATGTGAGCTTTTCTCATCACTTAGCGTCCGTCGTCCGTCGTCGTCCGTCGTTAAATCTTCTTCTCTAAAACACTCAGAGCCAAAATTAACCATCCATAATTATTATTTGAATATCTAGTTTCAAAAATGTGTCCAATGATCCGGCCAACTAACCAAGATGACGGCCATGGAACAGAGGGATAAATGTTGGTTTTGGCTGATATCTCTGAAACCGAAACATAATGAGCAAATCTGACATGTAAAAAAATGTTTTTCAGGTCAAGATATATCTGCCCTAAAATTTTCAGACAAATCAGACAATTATTGTTGGGTTGCTGTCCCTGAATTTGAAACTTTAAGGAAATTTTGCAGTATTTGTTATTTTCTTGAATATAATAACTGATAGAGATAAACTTTAGATCATATTGTTAAGCAAACTAGGATCTACACATAAGTCAACATGACATAAATTGTCAATTGTCCACTTAAAGAGTTGTTCCCCTTTATTGTTAATTTTACCAATTTTTCACAAAAAATATACATAACTGCTCTTTCTTAACTTTTGCTAGAATCATGGAAGAAACATGCACCATTAGTCGTAGTAGTCCTTTTGTTTGGTAAGTTATTTTGATTTTCCTGTTATCTGCATTATATTCGAGCACAGCGAATATAATGGCTTGCAAAGTATATCACTTGGTCTTGAAAGCTCACACAATTTACTTAAAAACAGGTATCATGTTCGTATTAAATACACCGTATTTCATTTGTTAATCCTTGCAAGCAAAACAAAACCCTGATATCACTCCATAATTAGCATGTGAATAAAATTGAGAATATAAACAAACAAAAGAATACTACAAAAAATGTCGTCAACAGAATGTTAGAACTTTGCGATGGTAGAGGTGTTTGTTTATTCAATTTTGTTTTGATTTGTTCTGTTTTTTCGAGTTTTGGTATTTGATATATTATGTTCTATTTGTCGGTTTTCCTGTTTTGTGATGTGGTTGGTAATACGTTAGTGATAAACAACCAACCTCACGATATTGAGAGGGCAATGTGAAATCTTCTGCCGTAGATAGGTGCACATACTATAAATACAAACTTGTGTCCTAAAAGATAGGCGAAAGATACCAAACCGGATATTAAAACTCATAGAACGAAAACAAACAGATAATGCCACAGTAAAACACATTAAACGTAATAACAAGACTATCAAAAACATACATCCTTGAAAACGAAAGACTGAGCAAGACGAGCCCCATGTATATGAGGCTTGTCAAATACAAGGTGTATCTGCATGGCTCAAGTCTTTCAAGTTATCTTTCCTGTTAACTGTTATCTGCACGTTTATGTTTACAGTTCAAAGAAATTCTAAACGAAAGTATACATACAATCACTACAGTGACTTTTTATCTAAGCCAGAAACTCTTTGAGAAATGTGGAAGGAGGTTAAGGATAGATTGTCGTCATATTTGCACATGCTTTAAGTTCTTCTACGTTTATTTTGTGTTGAAGGATTGACTTACCTTATTTCAAAACGAATTAGGGTTTTTTGTTTAAACGATTCCACAGAAGAGTTCTTAAGAAATCATCTATACCATGCATGTCTGATGTGCATTATTTAAATCGAGGTATCTATGATGAGTTTATTTAATACATATAAGGGATAAACTAAGGTTCAAGGAATTCAAAACTTAAGTTTACGCAAAGTTATATGTATGGTTATGTTCATACAGTTCTTTCATATCTTTGAATGAGATTTTTTCTTGGTTCTAATGTCAAGGAGATAAAAAGTGCATATAGTACAATCAACCATTAGATATAAGGAGCGCAGCCATGTTATGAAAACATGATATTCAGAATTAAGAGTATGGCTAATCCTGATTGGTCGATGTACACTGACGGCATTTCTTTTATAACTAGACACTTCATGCACTGAACACTATTACAGAGGCAAAATAATAGATGGATGCATACATGTATACGAAAAAGTAGAATACTATTCTCTATGCCATATAACTAATTGTAGTTAACAGTACGATAAAAAGAAAAGCAAACAATGTTATGAACACGCCGTAGACCAGTTAAAGTCTAAAATGGGCACTTTTTGTACTCAACTGGACTCATTGTTTACCACTATTCTGAATCGGTCTGAATGTTTACATAATATAACTCGACCTTAACAATTTGTCAATAAAAGTTGGAGTTGAACGCACCTGCCACGTGCAGGATTGGAGTTCACTACCGAGATGTTAACAGGCTAGTAATGCAATAACTGGACAAATAAGACCACTGGGCCATCGAATGTATGAATTAAAGTAAGGTAGGAATATGATCTTATATTGATTTGCTAACAACTTCTGTTTTACATTATCTGCAGTATGTGTCAATCTAAATATTATGTAAAATTCCTAGTTATAAAGTTATCATCATATGACAACAGGAAGTAAATTGATAATTTTTCTATTTATTTAAAAAGCAAATGGTTATTGCTACTAATGTATTGGCATACGGGAGCGAATAATATATCAGTTTTTATTCAACACAAAGGTGAATCTGTAAATCGGTGACAAACAGATACATCTCGTAGTCTTATATCATTGTGTTGCAATCAAAAGTAACGTCGAATAATAAAAAAAAATAAAAATATATTTAAATTCTACACCCTTAACAGAACTATATATAATGATACATCTTACACCTTCAACAGTGACAAATCGATTGGACATTAGTGAAAGTGTTGCTATTCTGAATATTGTTATGTATACAATCTTCTCCTTGCTTTTTCTAAATTGCTGTCTAGTCGAAACTTTAAGCATGTTGACAGTGTTTGTCCCTATATAGAATACTATTTATATCACATTTTTAAATGTATGTTTTTTTTTATTGAAGTACATAAATCAACATACAACACATAGCCATATTTTTTTAATTGTGGGAATAACGTTAAATCTGTGTGCACGTAAAATCATGTATATGGTCAGATCAATAAGTTTACTGTTACAGAACGTTGAATTTTTCGAAATAATATTGATAGTGTACCCTTGGAATATATAACCTTGACCGTATATGACAAAAGATTTTTGACTTTTCTTTAATCTGTATGCTATATATCTTCCTACTTGATTTGATCTGTAAACTCTTTTTTATTCAAGCGCCACTCTTTGTTTTTTCAATGCTCGTCTAACCTACAACATTATCGGTCTGTTATATTTGATTTATGGTTTTGAAATAGTTATCAAAGGTACTAGGATTATAATTTAGTACGTCAGACGCACGTTTTGTTTTCATAAGACTCATCAGTGACGCTCTTATCAACATATTTATAAAGCCAAACAAGTACAAAGTTGAAGAGCATTGAGGATCCAAAATTTCAAAAAGTAGTGCCAAATATGTCTAAGGTAATCTATGCTTGGGATAAGAAAATAATTAGTTTTTCGAAAATTCAAAGTTTTGTAAACAGGAAATTTATAAAATTACCACATTATTGATATTCATGTCAATACCGAAGTGTTGACTACTGGGCTTGTGATACCCTCGGGGACGAAACGCCCACCAGCAGTATTGATAATATGCAGCCGGTAACTCGTCTTAGCCTTTTCCCGACCTGTTTAGACTGAGGAGGAACTTTAGTATGTCTAATTACTATATCATAAATGTTTGTCAAATTAGTGACTTCAAACTCCAAATACCAACTAAGTATTGTTACGGGATGAACAGTGCACATTTATATTTTGTCACTTTAAATGTCACCTCATTGTATACCAACATACCTCACGATGACGGAATACAATCCTGTACGGGAATAATGGACTCGCGCTACACTGTAGAACCAGCTACCGAATGTTTAGTCCAGCTTCTCCATCTGGTTCTGAAATGCAAAAATTTCACCTTTAAAGGTGAACATTACCTTCGGATAAACGGAACAGCAAAAGGGAATGAAAATCCCACGTTCTTACGCCAATATTTTCATGGGCATATAAGAGAGAGAAACCATTTCAACATCTTTATGCAAACCTCTGTCTTGGTTCCGTTTCATCGATGATGTTGACATGAAATGAATCGAATCCATAAAATTGATATTGAAATTGGATGATTTAAGATAAAAATGCAAACAAAGCCCACCAGTAAATTGAATTTACATATGAAATTCACGACTCTAAAATATCTTCTTGGACTCAACTACATCTATAAAGGACTGTGTAATATCAACCGACCTCTACGTTAAACGTACAGATAAACATTAGTATCTTTCTCTCCAAAGCTGTCACCCCAAACACTGTACAAAAAAAAATCCCGTACAGTCAAGCTCTCAGAGGAAATCTGATTTGCTTCTTTGAAGAGAAAAAGAGTATTTTAACGTTTTAATCCCACAAGCCGCACCCTATTGACCAACTGCAGTTCATCGTGATATATTGTACCATCTTACTCTGGCAAACAAACAACTATCGTACTTTAGCGTAAGACACCATCCCACTTTAGCGTAGACTATCGAACTGTAGCGTGACCATCACACTTAAGAGTCCTACAAATGATGATAGTTTCTCATTACCATGAGATTCAAAGAAGATTTTTAGTATTGAGGAAGTTTTTTACACATCAATTGTTTTATTAGAATTATTATTAAAACGAAAAATTGACATTAAATTCCATTCGACTTTGTTTCCATAGATTAAATGAGTGATTTGTTTTTAAATAATGATGATCATCACTTTATTTTTTTTCTTTTGAATTGTTTAATATTTTATTTGAGGTACTTTTATTACTGACCATACGGTTTGGGTTTTTCTCATTGTTGAAGGTCGTAGGGTGACCTTTATTTGTTATTTGTTGTGCCATTTGATCTCTTGTGGAGAGTTTCATCAATGGCAATCACACTAAGTCTTCTTATTTTTATCAGGAAAACTAAAATAGTTAATCATTAGCAGTAAAAGTAGATCAAAATTACACCCGTTGATAAGCAAAACAAAAAACAAATAGATATTTTCTGTTCTGAATAAGTTCCAAATTTATAATAATATTGTCTCAGAAGAAACTCGATACACAGAACAGCTACTTCGACTGCTGAATTATTTTTTATATTGTTAGATGAATATGAATTGATTTCAATTTAGTTCAAAGATTATAATCATAAATACTATACATCCTTTTTGATGCAGGTGCATTGTTGGTCTTCATCGCTTTTTTGACAAACTGTTTTGGAGGTACGTATGATAGAAGTTGTGGTATCTATTAAATAAACAAATACTGTCTTGATTATGCCTTATGCTGCATTTGATACTCATACAAGTGTTATACATCTTTTTGTGATTGTTGACAAAATATTTTTTGCGAGAAATGGGGCTCGTCTGCGTTTATTTTCGGGCCATAAACATGATAAAAGTTTGATAAAAAGATGCTAGTAAAACACATGAGAATATGGAAAAAATTAAATTTGAACAGGACAGCTTAGCCACGAGTGGTTTTCAAATATATTATAGACTGAGTACGGTTAATCTGGATATTGTTTTGTCTTTCTTTATTTAATATATGCAAAAATGATGATGGAAAGGTTTAACAACTTTGACTGGCTTTACAGTCCTCGCACGGTCGGCAATATGCAAATACGGATTAATAACTACTTTATGCGTAAATTTCAAAGGTTACTAACCCATTTAAGTTAAATTGAACTTATATTAACTTGAATATTAATGTGGACTGTGTGGATACAATCATTTTCAGCTATTACAGAATAAAAAAGACAAAATAAGAAATTATTTTATGAAATTCCATTGATTCATTGTCAAATCATAAAATAGACAGTCGTTTTACTTGAAATAGGTTAAGCTAGAAAATTGATAAGCAGTATTGGATTCGAGAACAATATTCAACATGCGACTAAAGTCGCTCGTTTATTATCGTTTACGAATCCACTACCTCTTATCGATACTCTGCAACCGGGATGGTAATTAATACTTCTTTAGTCAAATGATGTCGCTTTATATAAGTTATCGGTACAAGTTATCATATTCTTGTAAGACAAAAGCAAATGTTTTGTACATTATCAAGAGAGTTGGGTTGACATCAGGTTTTAAAACATTCGCGAACAAAAACGTGAGGTTAATGTGGCTCTCTTTGCTCTGTTATTCATTTATTAAATGTTAAATGGTGCTTACCTTATCTTTAATTATATATTCCGTAAATGCAGGATCGAAAGAAAGTATTTTGCGTGCATATATGATTGAATATATGTGGTATATTGCTCATGTCTATAGCTATTTCTTTCTTTTACAGCTTTAATTATTAAAGATCCCGGATCACAGATACATTTAATTGAGGGTGACCCACTCACTCTACAATATAATCTACCAACAAAAAGATTCCAAATGAATATTTTCAAAGACAATAAGTTCATAGCAAATGATAATGTGCATATAGTAGAGAATGCAACTGTGGAGGACCAGGGGTATTATTTTGCGAACGTGAACATCATCAAAAGCAAAATTACAAAAGTGACAGTAGATTGTAAGTTATGTGTGCATAAATAATAGATGCGTTTATTGTTTATATAAAACATTATTAGTCATTTCATTAAACAACATTTGGAACCACCTCACACATATAACTAACGCCTCATTTCTTTGCAAGTTCTAAGAGGTTCAAATAACAAACATGTACTATTAAAATAAGTCATCAACGATACGAGTAATTAGGCGGTATTAGTCATCTGAAAAGTTACGAGGTCATTTTCGATACATTTATTATTTCCAAGGGGTAAAAAATCTTTACAAAAAGTCAAGCGGCCACCATTATAGAACTTTTCCTAGATATTGCTGATATTAACCCATATTATAAGTTTTATATATATAAAAAAAAAGAATTGTACCTGTGGGAGCGTTAACGAGGTCATTTTCGATAAATTTATTAATTTTTATAAGATAGTGGAATAAAAAGTCAATCGGCCGCATTATAAAACTTGTCAGAGATATTGCTGATATTACCCCATATTTTAAGTTTATTAAAAAAAAATGACAAGCAGTGTACGTGTGAGAGCACTAAGAGAATAGACAGACAATTAACCGACGAAAAGATCCACATAAGGATGGAGAGATGAAAAGACAAACATATATTCGGTATTTTCATGTCCCATGAAACCCACGCGCGTCACGAGGGGGACAAAAATTGACAAAAGCCTCGTAATTAAATGACCAGTTATCATTTATCATTGTATATCAACTAGAAAACCAAAATATTATTTAGTTACACCAAATTTGAACTTAAGCAGTCACTTTGATCTGAATAACCCTCCAAAGACTGAACAATTATTATTAAAACAAGTTTTTCAGTCACTTATCAGACGTATCAACTAAGGAAAATATAGCACTGTTCAGCTAATTTGTTTTCGTACAATTTTTCCGACGTAGTCGGTATTAGTTTCGGTTTGTGCCCTTTGAACTTCAGGACGCTTAACTATGGCAACAGAATACGCATGCTCGAAAATCCTTTCTGTGATTGGACAAAATGCTGTCATGGTGGGTGATTTGGTTGTTTTTGAAAAAAGCGTCTCGTTAATTATATCGTGATGGAAAGCAAGTGAAAAACTATAAATATTTGAACTAGATCTTACAAAGATTTATATTTTTATTAAAATAATTGTTTCTCCAATAGCTCTTTGCATCCGTGACAGCTGTTTATTCGGGACAATCATTGTATATAATTTTTAATGTAAACTTTGTTGTACGAACGTACATGACTTTTAGAACGAAACTACGCATATGAGATTTCCGCGGGGTTTTGGTGAATGTAAACAGAAAGATACGAGGACCGAGAACACTGAACACAGACAGAAAAAACGTTATTTAAATGGTATCTGTGTGTGCCTCTGAAGGTTATCGAAATGATAGTTTTAAACATATGTTCAAATTAAATACGTCGATATCTTTTTGAAAGACAGTTATTGTTACTTGTACATTCTGATTTCAATTCATGTGAACAAAAACAATAAACTTCTTTCCAAAATATGATAAAACCATAAGTTATATGGGTGTTAAAAGAGCTGATATACTGATATCAACGTAACTCGACAGAGGAAATGGAACTCTTTATTAGAGAAGAAAATTGGTTTCTATGGGTTATAAAAAGGTGTAACGCCACTTATCCAGGCCAAGCCAGAAAGCACATACCAGAAAGAAGTACTATTTAACAGAAAATAGTTCCTACTCATGACTGATACTTTCAAGATATGCAGAATATTTAGTGTTTTTTTTTGTATCAAATGAAACCTGAATGACTGGTGATCATTGAAGAACACTTTTTGACTTATAACTTTGATCATTTAACAAACTGCTTCAAATGTTACAAAGAGGGTATATGTTGCCTGAATGTCAGATCTAAAGTACCTGTTTTGGTTGTTGGGAACTATTTTTTTATTATATGCCATTGGTTGTCGTTTGTTTATGTGTTACATATTTGTTTTTCGTTCATATTTGTATATAAATAAGGCCGTTAGTTTTTCTCGTTTGAATTGTTTTACATTGTCATTTCAGGACCTTTTATAGCTGACTATGATGTATGGGCTTTTCTCATATTTTGTTTGAGAAGATTCTAAAAAGGGACAATAATTTCTTTGAAAAGAGAAATTCATGTACATTCATTTTCTACAGACGTGTTTCATTTAAATTATGTTTTCTTAAATACGTTTAAAACAAGTATGTTTGATACGAAATCTCGCTTCATATATCATAGTACGGTGACCTATAGTTGTTAGTTTCTGTGTCATTTTGGTCTCTTGTGGAGAGTTGTTTCATTGGCAATCATACCACATCTTCTTTTTTACATTAACGGTATGTTGATGTTTTCAGTACAAGACACCATAAAAAGTTGCTTTGATATGCAATGATTGTAACTTCATTTGAACAAAACAAAATGGAGCTGTACTTGCTTGCAATTGAGGAATTTAACATAGAAAGTGATGGTCCCATGAGTTAGTGGTGTAATTTCGAAAGCTTAACGTAGATCCATCATTAAAGGTCTTTGGTACTTAAATCATAGTACGAAGCTTCGATGTATCTATTAACTCTTAAATTAATGACAAAATGTCACAAAACAGTCGATTATTTTAGGTGAAAATACATGTGAATCATTCTTAGGATAAGCAAAAACCTCGTATAAAAAAATGTCCACAAAAAAGTAACTGATTGATATGTATAAATAAAAAAAGTACCTAATGGGTCGGTTTTAATTTGTAACCCGGATTTGTTTTCTCTCAATCGATTTATGACTTTCGAATAGCGGTATACTACTGTTGCCTTTGTTTGAAGCATCCTGGTGGCTACAGTTTTTTTTTTTAGGTTTGAGAAGATTCTAAAAAGGGACAATAATTTCATTGAAAATAGAAATTCATGTACACTCTTTTCCTACAGACGTGTTTCATTTTCAATATGTTATCTTGAATACGTTTAAAACAAAAATATTTGATACAAGATCTCGCTTCATATATCATTTTCATCTTCCATATTTAGGCTACATGTTAATATAATAACAATACTTATTGACAGAAGCAAACAGTGAAGTATATTGGTCGAGTGCATGCACCATCACCTTCGTAAATATTTACTGAAAGACCTAGACGACAGACTTTACTTGTGGATCTATTCATCATAACTTTTAACAAAAAAGTGATGGTTTTCTGAAATTTGTAATTCTTCACTTCCAAAAATTATCAAATTAGAATTAATTAATTTTTGTAATACTTTCGAATATTTTCCCTGACAACCGATCAGACAATAGGGTTGAAATGATTAATAGCTAAAGGACACAGTTGTCTTGAAATTACAACTAACATTTAGGGATCAATATGATGCTACGATATTAGTTTAATGTCTTTTCGAGAACGTCTTTGACAGCGCGTGACCGAGCAAGCTCTTTCAACACTTAAACACTCCATATCCAGAAATCAACGCCACTTTGCTCATTTGAATATTATACTAATGAAATCGGATACGGGTCACGGAAATTATATTGAAATGATAGGGATTTTTGAAAAAAATGTCTATTTTAACTTTAATTTAAGTGAAAGACAGGTTGTCGGGGAAGAAAATAAATATACACAACAATATATACCATTTAAACGAAACATAATGACTGTCGTTGCAAAAATCAAGGTTCCTAAGCTATTTTGAAAATCAAAGCGAGAGGCTTTTTACATTGCAGTATAAAATACAGGCTAAAATGGCTGAAACGTCAAATTTGCAAACTTCGTGTTGAAAGTTGTCTAATAAGGTCATTAGAAAAACAAGTTGCCGGGGTGAAACTTGAAACTTGGATGTCCAAATAATAAGCAAGTCCAAACCTTGTATGTGTAGTCGTTGAACTCTAGGTTCCCACGTAAAGTTAAAATGCCAATATTTTAGGAAGAATAAACAGAAATAACCTTTATGTTTTGATTTATATAATTGATATAAATCAAAACATCGTGTTATTTCTGATTAATTTTTTCGAATTACTTTATAAAGGTGTTGAGAACCTTTGGTGACCCTATAGTTTAAATGTCTTTAAAAAGTACATCGTGAGCAGTGGTCGTTACATACAAACGTTCACGTAAATTGTCCCAGTCAATGGATGAATTTAATGTGTCAATCAATGGACACCACCACACTGTTTTGAATTTCATTCTAATAACAATGTAAATCATTTATCCAAATTATAAAAAGTCTGAGATAAACAATTTAAAGGGCATGGGCTAGATAATATGTAGATTCGTTTAGTGTGTATTTTAGTCGTATATATATGTCGTAACTACAACACCCTTCCCTGTTCATGAATGTGACGTACCGAATTAGACTATTGACCAGGCTTGTTATAACATAAGTAACACGACAGGTGCAACATATGGAGCAGGATCTGATTACCCTTCGGGAGCACCTGAGACCACCCCCTATTTTTGGTGGGCACGTGTTGCGTAGTCTTTAGTTTTCTATGTTATGTCTTGTGTACTTTTATATGTCTGTTTTTGGTTTTTAGCCATGACATTGTAAGTTTATTCTCAATCTATGAGTTTGACTGTTCCTCTGGTATCTTTCGCCCCTCTTTAAATCTAGACGCTATCTAATTTAAAACTATCGAGTTAACCTCCAAATACCTTTATTGGTCAACGTTCTTTTTTTTTATATAATTTATAGTTAAAGGGCCCCAGAAATGATTAGTGTAAAACAATTTAAACGGGAACCCAACGGTTTAATCTATATACCAAACTAGAAACAAGAAAAAGGTATGAATAACACCAACAAACAACAACAAATGAACATAAAATTCCTGAATTATGACAGGTGCAAACACATGCAGCGGGTTCAATCGTTTGAAAAGGTACCAACCTTCACCCTTATCTGAAACAATTGGTAGCATCACGACATAGAAAGACACATAATAAATATAAAAAGATTGTAAGTTATTTTATACAATTTTTCCTTCCGGAGCACCTGATTTCCCTTCTGGTTTTAAGTGGAGTTCGTGTTGTTTCTTATTTATTATGTATAATTGTTGATGTAAATGTCCTTTGTTTTTTTAGTCTTTGTTTACTCCTTGGTTTTGATTGTTATTGTCTTTATTTAATACCTGTATTCGAATGATGTTCTAAATCAAATGATCTACCTTTGTTTCACTTTTGATGTTGACATTTTTTTCTTTGAATAACATAACACGCACGATTCTTGCGTTATCCATCTCAAACTGACTGGTTAAATTGAAATTCAAATGTAACGGATTTCAATGAGGTCCAATTATTAACTTGCAAGTGAATAATTCATTATCAATGTTTCGAAGCTTATTTTGTCAATATTGAATCATACTGGCTAAAAGCGAATTATTATTTCACTATTTCACTTTCATTAATGATTGAAAAAAGCAATTCATGTGTTAAATGTTTTTTCTAAATCTTGTAGCGAGTGCCCCTCTAAATGGGTTTTATTTTACTTTCATGTTGATGGTTTACAGTTTTCATCTATTTCAGCTTTATTCATAACTGACCCGGGACGAAAAATAAATGTTATTGAGGGCGAGTCACTCAATTTACAATATCACCTCCGAAAAAGTGTACCCCGGATCCATTTTTACAAGGACAACATGAACATAGCTGAAAAATTTAACGCTGCTGAAAATGGTTTCAGAAAAGAGACAGTAACAATGGAAGACGAAGGATATTATTTTGCAATGGTGAACAGCATTAAAAGTAACATAACTAAAGTGACGGTAGATTGTAAGTTATTGTTTATTATTATATGTAATACCCTTAGCGAACAACCTACTTTATACATGTCCCAATTTCTTTCTTGGAAGCAAAACTAAGCTGTACAACAAACAACAAACAAAAACATATCCACCTGATTTAGATAAAAATTTGGAGTAATCACACTCTTCAAATGAGCTGAGTACAAGATCATAATAAGAATGTAGAATTAAAACAAAACTCGTATGAAGTGTTAGGATTATGACCTTAATCTTCTTAAGATATTTTACATATTTTATATAATACTATATATTCTGTACTACTATTGTCCTTTTGTCTTTTTTAATTTTAGCTATTGCGTTTTCAGTTTATTTTCTATCTGTGAGATTGACTGTCCCTCTGTTATCTTTCGCCCCTCTTTTATATACATAGTTCGATAAATATATATTGCAATATAATCATACGTTTGCGTTTGCTTATAATCTAAATACTCGAAGTAAAGTAGTTTTTCGAAAAACAGTTATTGTAAAATTGTAACTGTGACCGTAATAAAAGAGAAATCGATATCTAAATTAAGTTTCCTATAAATAACACAAAACGAAAAAGATAAAATAACTCAAATTGATGGCTGTTTGAAACAACCTTAAGCATTTACGCTATTCATCAAAAAGTTTGGGAAGATAAACTAAAAAAAACCGAGGGAATTAAATCAGAAAAAAATATTTTGTTAGAATATGCTTATTTAACAACAATCTTATTAATTTAGTACGTATAATCATTACTATAAACAAAAGATGTACGTAAACCATGCCCTTATATACCATGCATATATATATATTGGGGGAAATTCCGAACAAAGAAGTGAAACCTGGTGTTAGAAAAATATTTATTTTCGTGGTTTTCTTATGGTAAACAGATGCAATTGTCTTTTTTTGAATATTGTCTCTTTGTATATTTGAGCAGAGATAAAAGTGCAATTATAATATTCTGATTTCCGTTAAAAAATCTTCTTACAATTAGGGTCACTAAATAGTTACCAATTTGTTTAGGTCATATGTTGGAAGTAAACACCATTGGAGCTAAGGATACGTTTTCTTGTGAATTAATACATGTATATATAATAACCCTGCAATGCAAAGACAAATACTCGTTGACAAGTTTCAAAATACAATGATCAAACATTTGCACTGGACAACTATCTGGTTATATGTTTTTGATAATGTCACTATTTATTCATTATAAAAACCCTGAAAAATACTGTTCTCATCATAAATTACACAGCTTTATATTGAATAAATAAATAGTCATTTATACGTCATTCATTAGAATTTATAACAACATTATGTTAGTACACATAAAAGGAAGCAAACAGTTTCATAACATTATAAGCTTATGAAAACCTATAACATCGTCATGCTTAAGGCACATGTTAATAACAAAAAAGAACCTACCATGTATGAGGTACAAAACGTAAGGCTACAAAAAAAAAGAAACAAACAATAGTTCACAAAACACAACGTAGCAAAATTAAGACTAAACAAAACAACCCCCACCGAAAGTTGGGCGTTATCTCAGGTGACAAGGAAGGGTGAGCAAACCTTGCTCCACATGTGGCAATCATGTGTTGCTCATGTTAGTACAAAACCGGTAATATCTGGGGGACTACTTCTACAATACATTCTAACAGTACGGTTCAATATGTGTCATAATAAGAACAAAACCATAACTTGTTCGCGTATTTATCTATCTAGTCATTTGATAGTTAAAAATGTGTCTAAACAAAAAATTACAAATATCTATTTACTATTAATTCTAGTCATTAATACTTGGATTTTCATATTATTTTACTGTTTACAGATTAAATATTTACACAATGAGTATTTTGACTATGTTAATTAGTTTATCTGATTTAGGTCATACTCAATATACTTTTATCTGTTGTATTATATTTTATTCTTCTTTTTAGCTGAGCTCATTTCTTAATTTATCTGATTAAAATCATATTTAATATAAATATTTATGTTTTTATACATATTTTATGCAACTTTTACGCTGGGCTCATTAATTCTGAATTTCTGAACATTCATATAAAAGAGGGACGAAAGATACCAAAGGGACAGTCAAACTCATAAATCTTAAACAAAATGACAACGCCATGGCTCAAAATGAAAAAGACAAACAGAAAAACAATAGTACACATGACACAACATAGAAAACTAAAGAATAAACAACACGAACCCCGCCAAAAACTAGGGGTGATCTCAGGTAAAAATCATATAAAATCATCTATACAATCAATTTATATCATTATATTATAAGGAAAGTTAAATATTACATAGAGAAATGTGATATCTTATAATAATCATAATAGAATCAAAAGGGGCAACCAATATGCCTATAATTTTATGAAAGCAACAGCACACCCCCATTCACTTCAATGTATGAATAAAGTCTTACCTAAAAAAAAATATACATCATTTAAATATAATTGTACCTGCAATCATCTGTCAGAAATAAAAGATAGACATTTGTATAGTAATCTAGATAATACATATACATGTCAAGCTAATACTCAAAATGTAATGCTAAACATTTTTTACATGTTTACATGAAAAAAAAAACATGTAAGGGAAGATAATCTGAAGTTAAACTAAACCGGGTAATAAGTTTAAGATGTCTCTTATATAAACAGAACATAAATAGTGAGTACAAATTTAACTTAATGATACAACTCATAGAAAATACATTTTCTTTTTATTTCAATCCATCGTTTTGGAAGGTAATTTTCTAATTAAAACCGATTAAGAGCCCTTAAAAAACGTTCAAGATTCAATTTTGGCAGGGGTTAGTAGTTTCACCGATTTCATACTACCAAAACTGTATTTTTTGTGTATTTTTTTAAGAATATCATTTTAATCTTTTACAGCATTATTTATTAAAGACCCGGGACCAGAAACGAATTTAATTGAGGGCGAGGCACTCATATTACAATATAATCTCCGAAAAAAGGGACTCCAGCTCCATGTCTTCAAAGACGAAAAATTTATTGGTGAAACAGAAAACAATGCGGAAAACATTTTCAGAAAAAGGAAAGTAACTATGGAAGATCGGGAGAATATTTTGCAACGGTTAACCACATTAAAAGTAACATCACAAAAGTGACAGTAGATTGTAAGTAATTGTATATATACACATGCTATTGACACCTTGTGTTTGTGGCAGAACATCTTGGCCACAAGTTTATCGTTTTCTGTTTAGTATTAAATTTATATTAAGATCCATTTTGTTACATCTCATGATCAATTTATTTGGCAATCGCCAATGGCAGTCAGCAGGGTTTAAGAACATCAGTTGTTCGACCTGTTAGTCAAATGTGTTTTGTTTAAATATACTTTTTCACTTTTTTTGGTCTTTTGGAAAATGTTGTTTGTGCTGTATTTATACCCTTCTAAAACGAAATTTGTTTTACATGCACACGTATAAGAATTGCGGTTTTTATCCAACGCAATCATAGGTATGAGCGTAGTTTTCAATTTAGACTCGCTTACACATGATATATATATATATATATATATATATATATATATATATATATATATATATATATATATATATATATATATATATATTATATATATATATATATATATATATATATATATATATATATATATATATATATGTGTATATGTATTACCCTTAGCGAGTAACTGCTCTTTTGGAAGTAATCACTAAGCTGCACAAGAACCAAAGTATGAACAAAATATAACAAATATATAACAAAACCTGAAAGCTGTTGAAAATTTGAGGTAGTCAGACTTTTCTAATGATTTGATTACAAGATGCATATTAAAAAGTAAAAAAAACAAAGAGAAACTGTTCTTGCATGGTTTGTTTGCAGCGTGTGGTATACAATAATTATGAGCGGCAACACATATTTTTAATAAGCATTCTCTAGTTCATTCTACATGACGATTAGTAAATTATACTTTCACAAGAAAAAAAGATACAAAACAGTTTGTATGTTAAACTTTCATATAACTGTAAAAAAAATATATTTCAATGTTTTTTTATATTTCCGTTGTTTTCTTGTTATCGTTGAAGTGTTTCCCTCGCGGTATTTGGTTTGCTACCCAGATTTGTTTCAGTTAAAATGTAAATCGATTCATGAATATTGAGCAGCGATATAAATCGGTTGCCTTTGTTTACTACGTTGAATTATTACCAAGATTTTGCCACTTATACAATTTTTAATAAATTTAAAGCCAACAAAAGTAAACCATATTGTTCTACTAGTTTCTATCAAAGAGAATACAATTTGGATAGATCGACCACGTGGTAGTATAGCGAGCGTATTATATCATTTTTCGTACTCAAATCACGTGGGTTTTTTGAAGTTGCAAAACGTATAAAACGGCTCATCCAAGAAGTAAAAATTAAACTTGTTTGAACAGCCACAACCGTTTGAAATGAACTTTGTGTGATTGAATTGCAATCATACCTTAAGTTTGATCATATTCTTTAATCAATCGGTTATTGTTTTAGTCTTTTTTCAACACTGAGCATTGCAATCTTTGTGGGGTGTGTATTAGCAGACTAATAGATCATCATAATTGCCATGCACAATAACATGTATCAGGTATCATCGTGAATCGTGATCAAACATTTGATAATATATAAACACTTACTGTATAAGTAATATAATACATTTGGAAGCATTCCAATATAACAAATATACTCAAAAGAATAGTTCAAGGTAATTATAAGGAATGCAGCTTTCGTTTTAATACACCATTATTTTATTATCTACAAATTGTATTTTCTTTCATCGAACTAAGTGCGGTTGCTTATATATACCCTCTATTCCTCTCATTTATATCTTTCGATTAAGTTATACCAGTCATCTTAATCAGATGTGGAAAGATTCTTAAACATTCTTAATACCTATCGTAAGTTATGGATAGTATAGGTTCTCAAGGTAAAAGTTTAAGTCATCAATTATAAAATCTTACAAATGTTGTCATGATTTGGCTGACCGTAATTAAAATATCTGTGTAGAAAACGACCTGTTCTATTCTTTTTTTGTTGTTGTAGAAAATTTGCATATTCCTTGATTAAACCTGATATGCTTGAGGAGTTTTATAGTATCTCTATATTTGATTTTTAACCAGATTTGGACTCTCGTGTCTATCGTTGATTGATTAAGAAATAGTTAATGGGGGCTTCAATATATCGTAATTTTACCACGCGTTGGCCCTTTATGACAAATATTTTACCCTGAGCGATAGCGAGGTGTAAAATATCGGTATAAAGGGACAACCCGTGGTAAAATCACGATATGTTCTAGCCCCATGAATTATTTCGTTTCTAATAGAACAAATACGGCAATTCTTTTGGATCGAAGCGCTCTAGGTGGAGGCAATTATTTGCTGTTCCCGTAAATTAACGCTCTTTTAATTTGGCGTAAGAGAAAGAAGCGAACTGAATTATTAACATACTTAAACTACTTACAATAACGTATTTAGATAATATTTGGTGAATTTAAATTATAATTTACATACATGTCTTGCTTACGTTTCCTTGTTGTGATGATTTTCGGTTTTACAAGCGTGTATTTTTCCGTTAAAACTCATTCATAAAAAAGCATATGACGTGGGAGAACAATCGGAACAGCCCAGGCAATATATTCATATTTTACCACGGGTGTGTACTCAAAACGTTTGAAGGACGGTATGTAAGAATGTTGATTATATCTCCGATTTTTAATTGTGTATTTTTAATAATATTTTTTAAGAAGTTTTAATTTCGATACTCTCTGCAAAATGATAGGATGGAAAAGAGGGACGAAAGATGGAAGGGAGTTTGAAATCAAAGTCTGAAGCCGAAATAATTGATCTTGGGTATGTTGCTATTAGCAGGATTTGATTAGTATTACAAGGGATTCATCCATTATGTTTGTATAGATCCCAAAATATTTTAGATTTTAATCTGTGTAAGCATATAATCAAATTATTTTTTTTACAGTTTTAATGAAAATTTTTGTAATGAATACATATAATCATTTTGTCTTTTTAGCAATGTTTACATCTTCATTTGAACAAATGTATTGTATCGAAGGGGAGATGTTACAACTGACATGTTCGGTATATTCGGAGAGCGTTGATGTTGAGTGGTTTAAAGACGATTCAAACCCGTCTAAAAATGATAAAATCGAAAGCAACGAGCATATATCCCTTAACAGGTATGGAAAGGATCACGTGTTGACAATTAAAAATGCGAAAATGAGGGATGCTGGCCTATACATTATCATCGCAGGAAACGTACGAAAACTACTTTCAGTAACTGTTGAAGGTAATTTATTAAAAAGAGAAACACAAGATTATTATTACCCTCTGCTTGCTTCCCTTAACGTTATTTGTGAGCAGTACGTTTTGATTGCTTGAATTTATTATAATGATAACTTCTCTTCATACGTACTATATTTTGATCACTTCCACCAATTCAATTTTCAATTTAAGGCAATCATTGTCTTTTTATAGTCGGGTGCCCAATGTTCTAATAGTCCTCTTGTTAGTGAGTTTAAGTTAACGGAATATCATACGGTTAATTTGTTTGGCAAATTAAAAGAAAATCATTATATTTTACAATCATGATTGTCGTCGTATGTTCCCAATAATATAACACACAGTCGTATGTTATTCCGTTAATCCAAATCGATCAAATTCCTTAAAAAGGCATCCTACGTATATGGGCAATAAGTACATTTTAGTTTGATATAGGTTTCCTAAAAGTGTCTGAATTGATATGGTTTAGTCACTGAATTGTGGTAGGTAATATTTCGAATAGTTACGATTGTAGAAAGCATTGTAGCAAATGTAAATATAAACATGAATGATGTTGCTAATTATGTTTACAACATACAGAGAGAATATGAGAAATATATTTTACAGGTATGAAATAGAAATATGACAAACTCATTCACATCACATGTTTTAAAGAGACAAGTATGTTGGTTTTTTCAACTTTAGTTGACACACTCCAAACTGGATTAGAAAAACATTTGTCTTTGTGCCATGTAAAAACAAACTCTCATTTCTTTTTTCTGTATTTTGTAGATTTCTTTAAACGCCCACTCGAAAACAAAACGATAATGGAAGGTGTAGAAGTGAGTTTTGAATGCGAAGCAGAAAAAAAGTATCCTGTATCATGGTTTAAAGGCAATGCAATAGTTAATCCTTCATCAAAATTCAAAATAGAGACACACGGCAATACAGTTCATAAATTAACCATTCAACCAACCACACTTGAAGACAAAGGGAAATATTGTATTAAGATGAAAGATATATCATGTTGTGCAGAACTAGACGTAAAAGGTAATACCTTACATCACTTAATAGTATGTCTGCATATACATCCATGTTTCAATGAAGTGAATACGTAAACAAGAGAATAATATATATCCTTCATCTAATTGAATGCATTAATATTTAATTATCCTAAAACAGAAGCAATGATAAGTTACTGTATTGGAGATATGGGAGGTATCTATAAACTTTAAACTGTTTGCAACCGTTAAAAGGAAGGCGACCGATACCAAATGTATTTTCCAACTCATAGGTCATAAAGGAATAATGGCATTGCAAAAACACATATTACTACTATAAGACAGTATACAAATCCAAGAAGACTAAGCAACAGGAACCCTACAAAAAAGGGGTGAATTGCAATGGAAGGACAAGCAGAGTATGCTCTATATATAACACCCGTTGTGTTATGCATGTTTGTACATACTGGGTGATAATCGTATTATGTTGGTCCCATCGAGGAAAAGATAACAGGATTGTGTGATGACCAAATCCGTCGTTATCTTTGAAATCAATATTCAATATCGGTCAACTAACTCGTAATGGCGTCTGTTTCCGAAGAGATGACAAAAAAAGAGATGGTACAAAAATAATAGTACGGGTCATAAGTCAAAGGAAGACCGACAACACCTATGACAAAGAAAACAACACCAACTCACAGAGAAAAAATTGCCTAAAACTTCAAAAGTATATTTCGCTCCTCTGTCACAAACCTTAAATAAGGAGCCCTGGAAGAGTTGGCATATATTCTCATCCATAGTGTACATCATTACATTAAAAATGCAGAATGCAAAATAACTAGATAATACATCCAATAGAGAAAGTGTAATCAAGCGATTGATCATATTAACGTTTATTTTTGGATGGAATGTTTGTTTTGAAATTGTATGTCGTAGCTAAAATTTAAGAATCGCCTGAAAAATATACCAACGCAACGTAATGTAATCGTGTTTTATGCTGTTTATTATTGAAGTGCATGTCTCGTCCAAAACACATTAAAATAATTTAAAAAAAGTTGTTTGCACCTGTCCTAAGTCAGTAATCTGATGTTTAGTGGTTGTTGTCTGTTTATGTGGTTCATAAGTGTTTCTCGTTTCTAGTTTTGTTATAAGGAAGAAGGACGAAAGATACCAAAGGGACAGTCAAACTCATAAATCGAAAATAAACTGACAACGCCATGGCTAAAAATGAAAAAGACAAACAGACAAACAATAGTACACATGACACAACATAGACAACTAAGATTAGATTAGACCTTTGGTTTTCCCGTTTGATGGTTTTACACTAGTAGTCTTTGGGGCCCTTTATATCTTAATATTCGGTGTTAGACAATGCTTTGTCCTTAAGACCATACCTTAAGCCGTACCTGCGCCCATAATGGTTTACTTTTATAAATTTTGACTTGGATGGAGAGTTGTGTCATTGGCACTCATACCATATCTTCCTATATCTATGATTTATTGTCTCGAAAATTTTCGGCCTGTATTCTTAATCATGTCTTAGATTTCCGAACAAGAAGATATCGTTAAGAATTCGATATTTCATAAGAAGATTTTAGAGTTTATAAAATCAAATCGAAAAAATAGTTTATGTATATAATACCTACATTGTATTTAAAACATGCATAGTATGAATATAAGTCTAGCTATCTTATCTCAATTTGACTGTAATATAACTATAATCATTATTGCTTTTATATTTGTTAGCAATCGTTAAATGAATACATGTAGACATGTGATCTGGGTTAACGAAATGTTTTGTATAAAAGCAAGGAAAATATATATATGCACATCTACATAGAAAAGAACCGATGTTCCTGACAACTTTTACGTTCATACGAAAACATAGATCAATAAAAATGCATGTTAATTACGATTGGGGTAAAACTGTCAATCCATTAAAAGGATTCTCATTCCGCCCTGTAATTAA
>CM034353.1:89780715-89813985 GCA_019925275.1 Mytilus edulis | reverse complement strand
AAAACAATTGAAACGAGAAAACTAGCGGCCTTCTTTATGTACAAAAAATGAACGAAAAACAAATTAATATGTAACACATAAACAAACGACAACCACTGAATTACAGGCTCCTTACTTAAATGTTCATAACATACTAAAGGTATGTTCATATTGAAATTGATAGAAAACCAAAAATTAGGAATTTTGGAAATAAAGGAGGAGGGATAAAAAAAAAACATTTCCCTGTCCCCAATAACCTATGACACTTTCGCTGAAATTCTCCAGTCATTCAATATTTTACAAAATTCGTCCAACAACACTTTACATACTTTAAACTACGCTCTGAATGCCCGCGATTTCGCGGGTGTGTTCTAGTCTAGTTTAATACTAAAAATAAAGCATAGGGTTAAAATGTAGGTTGTGGCTTATATCGCTAAAATCAAAACATAAAGAGCAAATCTGACGGGTGTCAAGCATTATCAGGTCAAGATCTATCTGTCCTGAAATTTTCAGACAAATCATACAACCCTTTGTTAGGTTGCTGCCCCTGAATAAGTAATTTTAAGGAAATTTTGCAGTTTTTGGTTATTATCTTGAATATTATTATAGATACAGATAAACTGAAAACAACAATAATGTTCAGCAAAGTAAGATCTACAAATAAGTCAAAACGACCAAATTGTCAGTTGACCCCCTTAAGGAGTTATCGACCTTTACTGTCAATTTCAAACCATTTTTCTAAAATTTTAGTAATCTATAAAAAAATCTTCTCCTCTAAAACTACTTCGACAAATTTTACCAAATTTGGCCACCATCATCATAAGTGTAGGTTGTTAAAAAAATGTGTCCGATGACCCCGCCCACCAACCAAGATGACCGACATGGTTAAAAATAGTACATAGGGGTAAAATGCAGTTTTTGGCTAATATCTCTGAAACCAAAGCATTTAGAGCAAATTTGACAGTAGTAAAATTGTTCATTAAGTCAAGATCTAACTGCCCTGAAATTTTCAGACAAATCAGGCAACCGTTGTTGGGTAGCTGCCTCTAAATTGGAAACTTTTGCAGTTTTTGGTTATTATCTTCAATATTATCTTAGATAGAGATAAACTGTAAACAGCAACTATGTATAGCAAAGTAAGATCTACAAATAAGTCAACTTGACCAAAACGGTCAATTGACCAATTAAGGAGTTATTGCTCTCTATAGTAAAGGAGTAGTTTCAGTAAGACCCCTGTTTGGCCCCAACATATAGCAGTTTTACAAAATTGTGAAAATGTAATTTTTTAGCTATTTACTGGAAAGTAGAATGCTTCTGCTACATGAATATGGGCTGTTTTTGACAATACAATGCACATATATCGGGTACTAGCAATATTAAGTCATGCTAAAATTACTGAAATCTTCACAATTTTAGCATTTTAGTTAAATTTTAGACGGTTTCCGTCTCAGATGAAAGTGGCCGCATTCGTGTTCATTCATAATATTGAAATGTGAGTTGTATTTGATGATAATACATAACATATATAAAGGTTGAGGATGAACACGGATGCGGCCAATTTCATTTTTGACAAAAAAAAAACATCTGAAAAGTGACGTTTTTGGGCATATTTGATAAATTTTTCATATTTAAGCTTGAATCGGAGCGTTTTAAATGACTAAATTAGTTAAAACTTTTCACATTAACTAATTGAACCAATTGAAATAGACACCTTAGTGTTTAAAAAGTGTTCAAAATCTTTCGTTAGATGAACCTGAAATTTGAGGCCAAAATCGGCCCTTACCGGACCTACACCTTTTAAACAATTTTCGTAAATTATGTAAATTTTGTAAAGTTTTACAAAATATTTTCCTTTGAAATCACTGAGCCAAGTTCAATATAGATAGCAAGACTGGTCGATAAAGTGAGATTGACAAACACATAATCTTGTCATGAATTCTATTCTCGTCTATAATTTTTGTCCTTTGTTTAATATGCACATAGACCAAGGTGAGCGACACGTGCTCTTTAGAGCCTGCAGTTTGTATAACTTGTTTTTTTTTCTTTGAACTACCTGTCAGTAGATACGATTATTCTTAGATCTATGCTTATAGTTTTTTGATTGAGTTAAGTCTGCCAATTGATATTTTATCGTATGTTTTTCTTTGTTGTGATGTTATGCTATTGTTTAAGAAAAAGGGAGAAGGTTTGGATCCATTAAAACGTTTAATCCCGCTGCAAATGTTTGCACCTGTGCTAAGTCAGAAATCTGATGTACAGTAGTTGTCGTTTGTTTATGTAATATATACGTGATTCTCGTTTCTCGTTTTGTTTATATAGATTAGACCGTTGGTTTTCCCGTTTGAATGGTTTTACACTAGTAATTTTGGGGCCCTTTATAGCTTGTTGTTCGGTGTGAGCCAAGGCTCCGTGTTGAAGGCCGTACTTTAACCTATAATGGTTTACTTTTTAAATTGTTATTTGTATGGAGAGTTGTCTCATTGGCACTCACACCACATCTTCCTATATCTATTATAGTGTCTGTTTTGTTGTTATTGATGAGGACTTACTCTATACCCTGCCACGTCCTGTCTACGTTATTATTTGCTGTCTTTTCTTTGTATTGATCTGCTTAGAAGCCTTTTTCTTCCTATTATTTCTTTTTATGTTGTACTGGTATACCACTGTCCTAGATAAAGGTGATGGTTTGGTGCCAACAAACATGTCTAACCTAGTCACATTATTTATGTACCTATCCTTAATTAGAAACATGTAGTTCTGTGGTTATCAGGTCACAGGTCCGTAAGTTTTTTTCTTCAATTGTTTAATATTTTCCATGTCGGGGCCTTTTATAGCCGACTTTGCTGTATAGTTTTTCTCATTGCTGAAGGCCTTACTGTTCCTCATTGTTGCCTAATTCATCTTCATTAAAACTTTGGTGGCTAGTTGTCCTTAACATAAAATTCATATTTTGAGTTAGAGCAGATACAGTTTTCTATAATATTGATACAATTTGTACCAAAAGAAGTACAACACACTGTAAAAATATTATTGAGAAAGCGCAGGTGGGATTTTTTACCTTCATTTATTGTCTAAAAGAAATGCACTACGAAACAACTGTGTACTCAGACCTGCACTTGCCTTCTATAGTATGTATAGAATCAAACAGCTTTCAATACATTTTATTTACAGAAATGCCAGATGCTGTAAAACAAATGTCTGAACATGACAGAAACATGTTCATTAAAGCCGCAAAAACCGGAACTGCTGTTAGGTATTGTATTAGAATTATGATTGTTGGAGAAAAAGGGTGTTGGTAAAACTTGTTTACTAAGACGATTGATGAATGAAGGCATAGACGATGTACAAAGCACTGACGGAATTAATATTGAAGTAAAAAAATGCAAAATCAACAGAGAGACAGAAATGGATTTTTACTTCAGGTAATGTGAATCCCGTTAAAGTTTTTTAGTGAGATATACGTATGATTGTTAATTTTTTTTAGAGCACATGAGGCTTTGGGATCATTCTTAATGAATTAAAGGAAATTCTGAATTCATGATTTCGTGCAAAGCATTCTGCCTTGTAACTAAAAGGACAAAATGACTCTGTATGTTACCCTCTTTACAAATTGTATATAATATTCTCACAACAGTAGAGATAATTTCTTTGCTTACATATTTTTGAAAAGGCAATCGTGGAAAACTATTTGAGCCCGGTTTTTCTTCTGTATTGTTGTATATTAATTAAGCAACTGCAATAGAATAACAACAAACATCTATATATAATTCACGACAGTACAAAAACACAGCTTTATAGACAAACTTTGCGTCACACGAATATATCAACGCCACAAAAAGTGCCGTCACAGGTAAATTCTTAAAAGTGAATATATATGGTATTAGGAGATTAATTTTTATCGGTAGTTATTATAGTTCATAACTCATGTGACTCATATAATTACAATTACAAGAATATTAATATAGAATTGTGTAATTATTTTTAACGATGACGGATTTTTTTCTAAAATTAAGCTGTGAAAAAACACATAAAGTATGTGCATATAGTTTTTTTTAAACTAAATCATATAAAGGATCTTTGTGATTTATCATCTTTACTTCTATTTTTTTCTCCAAAACACGTCAATGTTAGTACAGATAAAACCAATATTTAAACATTTTACACGTTCAATTGATACCTTGAAAGTTAGAATCGTCCTACCGTGTCATTATCGAAGGAAATATCATTATATGGATTCCGCGTACTACCTTTGGTTGTCATCGTTTAATATATATGATATGGTCTTTAAACAATTATTGAAATTAGGTTTATTAAATCTCAAGACATCATCTATATATCAGAACGTGAAACTTTAGAAGTTTGTAGACGGTCATTCATTTAATCTACTGAGTTCAAAATCAAGTTAACCATTAGTGGTCCAAAATAATAATTATTTTTTAAACGACCGTTTTCTGAAATAGAAATCTTCCAAACACAAGAAGTATGTTGTCGATCAAAACATGCACAGAGTATTACCAATGTTATTTCATCTGATCGGGCGGAGATTATGATTTAATTTGATAAGGACAGTATATTTGAAGATGTGTGTGATAGAGATGATTACCGTTATAATTATTATTTATTTATAAACACCAATCAGTGTCACCGAATTTACAAATTAAAGAACTCAGGGTATAATATGGGACAAACAGAAAAAAAAAAAAACTTATGACATTTAAATATGTGCTTCTTAGATTTACTATGTAAGCACATCTGCTAGTTTGAGTAAATCATTCAGTTATTGAAATCATTTAAGAGCATAAAAAGTAATTTTATAGCATCGACAAATCCAATGTAATGATATTACTTCAACCTTATAGAGACTGAGTACAGAGTTGGAAGTAAATCTTCTAAACTTTTCCACTTCTGATTGCCACCGTTGGTTTACAAAACTCTTTCTCAAGAAGACATAATTAGGAACTATAATCAAGATCATAATCCGTTCGTTTGAACGTGTTGAAAGCGACATGTGTGCTATAAAACAATTAGACGTTGGTATTATTGACAATGAGACAACTGCCCAACAGAGTTAAAATGACATGGATTTAAGCAATTATAGACCACCGCCTTTAGCAATGTAACTTACCAATACCGTATAGTCGGCTTTTTAAAGCCCGGACATGACAAATATTTTTCCAACAACAAATAATGAAATATGACACATGTACCAACATGAACCAACATGAACCAACAACAACCACTGAATGTTCCTGACTTGAGGAAGACCCAAATGGACATTTAGTGTAACGCTTCTTTGTTATTACAAACAAGAATATTAGTTGCAAACGGATCAACTGAATATATCTGTTCGAAGCACAGAAACAGTAACCTAAAAACATTAGATACAAAACACCGATGTAACAGTACTTGCAATTACTGAAAGCAAATTAAAAGCCATTTATAACCAATAAGTAAATCATGTTCTGCAAGACTTTTTTTTTCAATCAGTACACATTCTTTTCAAATGATGTGATGTGAAGACATCGTAATCATTCTTCTAAAACGCACGACCTTGTGAAATACTAAAAACATGAATGTATAACTAGATTTATGAGTTCTCAAAACTATCCATATTAACATCATAGATCTAGTTATACATATTATAGACACAACTATTTGGTTATGAAGTTTCACTGTACCATGTGTTCAATTGAGTTTTTTGTTTTATATAAAACACGATATTACATCATAATTTTGATGGTGATGTTTATTTTACATATTATAGTACCCGTAACTTCAGATTTATAGATCCATGTAAACTGCCTGATCCTTATTCTTAGAAGATATTAATTTAACACCGTAAAATGTTTAGAACGTTGTATCCAAATATAAACATATCTATCGATTTTTTTCCCAAAACACAGTCAATGTTAGTACAGATAAAATACACTGTTCAATTGATACCTTGAAAAAATTAAGTTGTTATGAGCTTGAAATACATAGAGTCATGTAAAAGATCATTACTATCGTCTTTTTGTAGTTGATGTACATGTGTTTCCTTCACCTTTGATGTTTGACCCTGATTTGTTTTCGCTTAATCGATTTATGACTATTGAACAGCGATACACTACTGTTGCTTTATTTATATGATGAATTACAGAGTATTGAATCATCAGTCCATTAATCAGTTCTTCAGTACTTACATGCGTATTTTGAATTGGTGTTTATAAATTTATCTGTTTTAAAATTTTTGAAATTATTTTGAATACATCTCCTCCATGCAAAGCTCTGATTCCATGACCGATTTTTACGTTTTGTTCTTTATGGTTCATTACCTCTATTCCAATATTGTTGCCTCGAGCATCACTGAAAAGAGGCGTGATGTCGAAATGAGTTAAATTAGTACCGTTAATGGTACTACAGTTACGATTGCAAAGTCTTTTAGTTCTACATTGTGTTTTGTAGACTGTTGTTTGGTGTTGTGTTTTTGTCTTGGCTAAGGCAATGTCAGAACGTTTTTTAATATGACCATTTGGTATCTTCTATCTCTATTTTAAATTTTGAAATGACTTCAAAGATTAGTTGAGATAAAGAATTTTTGACAAAAGAGGTGCTTTTAGCTATCACCTTAAAAATAATGCGATTTTTCTGCTTCCATAAAGCTCCGGCCACACCAACATTTGATATACATCATCTCGCAGTTTAAACAATATGTCAGAGCTTATATGTTCTATCAGAACTACATTGATTAAAGGTAGCAACACTCTTTCAATGTAGTTCTGATAGAACATATAAGCTCTGACATATTGTTTAAACTGCGAGATGATGTATATCAAATGTTGGTGTGGCCGGAGCTTTATAGAAGCAGATAAAGTGTAAGTCATCTTTTCGAAAATTTTACGGAAACCATGTCACAAGTTGTTTGACCATTATAAGATATCTGTTTCAAAGATGACGACGAATATGTTTCAATTGTCGGAAACACTAACCCCTCCTTTTCCTGTTTATGTGTCATCAACGAATTTGTAAAGCCATGAGTAACACGACGGTTACCACATTCGGAGAAGTATATACACATCCTTCCTTGTACTGGGTACGTTTTACTCAGTCTTTAGTTTTCTATTTTGTTTTTAAATTGTTACAAAAATGAACTAGTCTTTTAGATATTTTTTGCCAGAGGCTGTCAGTTTGTTTTCGACTAAAAGTGTTTTCTGCCTCTCATCTAAGGAATATGAGCAACTATATAACGTTTGCTAAAATATTTCATGAACATAGTTAAAGCCTGTAATCATATATGTAATGTTCGTCACAGAAAATTGAAAAAAATTAAAAGACGTCTTATTTATCGAACCAACAACCTTCTGCACTTGTCACAATAAATCATGTAGTAACGCTATGAGAAACCTTCAAATAAAACCATACAATCTGAAAACGCAAATTCGGCATTAAAAACAGAATGTTGTTTTATAATCTAACAGTCAACAACGTGGAGTAAAGAATGTAGACGCGGATTGATGCGGCGAACAATTGTGTGATTTTCAAGCTTTTGTCAGTTTCAGATAATTAAAATGATTTTTCTGGTACTCAAAGCGAAAATATGAAAAACCAATGGATCCCATTTGATATTCCAAATGTGTGTTTAGAAAAAAATATACATTTTCAATAACCTTTATGCATTAATGATCCAGAATAATCTTTACTTACACTCTACTTGTCTCTTGTTCTTTTGTTTGTACATTTGGAACTAAAGTTGGAATGTCAACATTATTGGACATAACTATCTTTATACATAATGTGTTGTGTATTACAAACAATAATGATCGTTGTAGATGAAGAGTTCTCAAAAACTGCATTTCAAAATGAAGATTATGCCGACTGTGGATTTTGGGATTTTGCTGGACAGAAGGAATTCTATGCAACACACCAGACATTTCTAAGTACTAATGCAATTTATCTCCTGGTGGTAGACATATCAAAAGAATTTTCAAGCAAAACTCATCAAGATATGATAGAAGATAAATTTGACAAAGTTGGAGGTAACTAAATATTTTAACGACATTTTTTAATATGCAGATGAATTACCTCCCTAAAGGTCATTTGTACATTTTTCATTTTATTTTTCTGCCTAATTATTTAAATTATAGACTTGGCTTGATATTTGAAGATAATTACATTAGATGTTCGTTTCATTATAATACTTTATTCTGATTGGCTCACTGCACATCACGTGTTATTCCTTAAGCAATTGCATTACTCAATAAAAAATTTCATTCATGATAAAAGGTGGGCCCACAATAAAGTGCACAGGTGAATTAAACAAAACAATTATAGAATTCGTGTGTTCATGATTATAGCTAAAAAATGTAATTATAAGTATTGAATGCTTCTTTTTATAACTTCATAGGGTTGTAAAAGCGTTGACCGTGCGCACATTTTTAGAATGAAGCGCTTCTGCGCTTCATACAAAATGTACTTCGGTCAACGCTTTTACACCCCAATGAAGTTACAAAAAGAAGCATTCAATTCTTAAATGATAGACAATGATGTCATGTATCAGTGTAGCGATGTCGTGTGCTCAGGTCCATCCGTATCAAATTTATCAGTGCAATGCACTCGACTTCAACCGACCAACTATCAAAAGTTTTGCACGCGTAAAAGTAGTTTTAAAAACTATTTTACTTTTTTTCATATTCTGGACCAAAACAAAAAACATTTATGACAAATTGCCGAAAAACATAAAAATGGTATTTGTTTGTATACTGACTTCATCACTTCGAATATTTGCTCGGCCTATCGGGCTTAGTATCAATAACAAAAATGCCATTATTTTTACGTTTCAGTTACCAATAAATGTAAAGTAGGATGGGTGACAAAATATTGGAATCAAATAACTTTATCTTAAGTCTTCTGTATCTTTGTTGGTGAAAACATAACAATCACAAAGAAAACAAAATGACAGTTTTCGGCTAATATACCAAGATATTTTATCATAAAACTCCATGTGAATAAGTTCACAATTTATCTATTACATAAATAAGCAGAACCATTAGATATGTCAAGTCGACGACATGGGTGTCTGTCAAGTTAGATTTAAAAACTGCATAATTCAAGATTTGTTTTTAAAAAATACCACGGACGGAGAACATATCAATCTATTTGTTCCTTAATTTTCGTTTCTGCCATTTCATAAGGTGATTCAACAAAATATTCCCAAAAATGGGTAACAAATGCATCGAAAAGTGAAAATCGAGTGCACCTTTATGTCTTAGGGTGTGTTTGAGTTGAATATTTTGTCTTTAAAACGTATAAAGGAAGAGTATTTTATACATCATCTCGCTACTAGTTCTATCATCAAGGCTACATGTTAACTTTATTATACCATAAAAAACTCACAGTACTAAAAGATGAAATATATGGGTCAAGTGAAACACCTTTCTCATGAATCACAGAAACAGAGTAGGTGTTTTCGAATAGCAAATTTTTACTGAAAGAACTTGACGACAGACTTTCAAGCTGGATCTTAAAAATGCATATCTTCGAGAATTTTGTTTTTCTGTGTGATAATTAAGGTTTATAGTCTTCAACCACCAAAAACTTATAGTCTGCCCTTCCACGAAATATTTAATTAGATTTTTTTTAAATGTTAATGAATTTTCGAAAATTCCACCTGACAACCGATAAGACGCTCTGTCTTAAGGTTCCACTAAAGTCAAAATATAGGACACTTAATAAACATCTAAACTTTGCCTGTATTTTTCAACTTATAATGAATAAAGTCATAAACTATGAGAACATAAAATATGACTAAGTTTCTTTTTGGATATATTCTTTGACAATTGAAACGTTACATTTATAAATACAAAAACAAACCTGTAGTTTTCATGCATTTTTTGTCATTACTGTCATGCACTTTCAAGTTACAAGTAACAACGAAGATTTTCTTTATCAGAATACTTCAAATTAGCGCAATATTTATAAAAAGGAAACTTGTATGTTCAGTTTATTTTCTATGTAACGTTACTTTTGTCCAGTACCTTAGTGTATTTGGGTTGTTTCGTGTCGGATTTTATAGAATAAAAAAACCAAAAATGCAGAATTATCTTTAATATATTTCTTAATGAGAAGAAAAATTGGCAAATAAATAAATAGTGATTCCGTATCTTTAGAATTGTATTTCTATCTAATTTCATTCAAAACTTAACTACATATTTAAAAAGAGGTTTACATGACATACATAGCGTCGAATGAATATTACGAATACTTGTATATATAAATTTCTATACGTCTATTAGAACAGTGGTGTTTTCCTATATATTTATGAAGTTCCATTCGTACATTTTGTTGAAATAGTTATTTGTTTTATAGCGAATAAGATTATATAACAACGTTGACTACTGTACCAATTTGTTTGCAATTTTTACTGTGTATGTCTGTTAGGAAAAGCCTGCACCATGTCAGGTATATGAAGGCTGTTTTCATCCGTTTGATGTGTTTGATTTTGCCCTCTTGTATAGGAACTTCCGTTATGAACATGCCTTGGAGTTCGATATTTTAGTGAATTTACATTTTGCTCGTATTAATACGGACAGAATAAAATTAACCATGGTGACATTCTTCCATGGTCAGCTATATCACCAGATCTAACACCTATTACACATTTATATGATGAACATGACAAACGCTTTTGTAGCCGCCAGATTCCGCTTATCATGTAAAAACTGTCGTGTTTGAATAAGCCGTTGCCCAACGCTCAATGGGATATATGCGTCGCAAGATGTTGTCATACGGGTTATTAATTTTTCAACTTATGATTTGGACAATATATATAACAAACCGTGCAATAGGCATATGTATGGTTATCTGATTTCTTAGTTAAGTATGTATGCTTTTACATTATTGGTATGTTCATACACGGCTAACATACAATTGTAGAAAACGACAACAAATTTGTCTGAGAAAATCCTGTTTTTGTAATGGTTTTGTTACTTGTACATACAAGAACGCGGAATAGCAAAAACTATTTTACACAGCTTTGTGAAAATGATGATATTAATTAAAGAGTAGACCCATTGGGAAGTATTCTGTTTTAATATTCTTGCACATAAAGGTTAAACGCGTTATGAACTTAAAAAGGATCATCTAGCTCTAATCAGGTATAAATTATTTGATATAGCTCTTTACATTTAGAATTCACTGTAGTTATATATATATGCAGATATATTCAGTATGTACCTCGATGGCTTGTGTTATTAGATGTTTTGTAATTTCTAAATGATTTCAGATTAACAGAGGTTTAATACAAGTTTGTAATTCCTTTTATCGAACTGTAACTATTTTACAACGAAATGCGCTGTTGAAGCTTTGTTACGGAATCTTGAATCAGGAGTCTATAAAACAATCCGGTTAACGTTATCCTGAAAGTACAATTCAGTTCTTCAACCCCGTAATCACTACCTGGATGGCTCTTTTGACCATTTCTATAGTTTTATGTTCAGTATCAATACAATGTCAAATTCAAAAATAAAATATTTCCATTTGCCATTATGTGTTCGTATTATAATTAAAATTTTTATCTGTTTTGCTTTCTCGATAATTTTAGTTATTCCCTTAAACTAATGTTTCTTTAATATTAATCATTGTATAAATCAATATATTTGTCAGGTTGTTGTCTCTGACACATTCCCCATTTCCATTCTCAATTTTATAGATATAAGAAGATGTTGTATAAGTGGCAATTAAACAACTCTCCATCCAAGTCACCATTTCTAAAAGTAAACCATTGTAGGTCAAAGTACGATCGTCAACACAGAGCCTAGGCTCACATTGAACAGCAAACTAAAAAGGGACTCTATCATGACTAGTGTTTAACCCTTCAAACGGGAAAACCAACAGTTTTATCTATACAAAAACGAGAAATACTTATGAACTACAACAACAAACGACAACCCCTGAACATCAGATTCCTGACTGTTTATAAGCTCACGTGTCATGCTAATGTGAAGTCTCGTGTACTGTCAATAGTGGTGCAATTATGTGTGAAAGAAGAACCGTTGAGGAATTATTACACAAAATGCAAAATATTGCAGACAAAGAAATACACAAACTGCTCGTCAATTTGATTACAAAAATAGATTGAATATAAACATGAATATAAAAAATAGCACATGAAGATATTATATAACTAATTGCTTTGCAAGAAATAACGTATGGTAGACTAATAGTTCCTTAATCAACATACAGTGGCAACTGTGTCACGATATTCAGGACAAAAACAGACATGAAAATTCACTAGCCATATGATAGTTCTGTAAATTTTAAAGTCGGAAAGGACGAAGGAAAGACCATTTTGACTGCCACTTAAAAAAAGGTCTATAAGATCAGCGCAGTAATATTTCCATCGAATTGACCTTCTCTTGTTAAGTTGATTCTTGATTAACATACAATTTTTGAACCGATGCCTCAGATTTAATAATCTTTATTCTTACCAAACATGTTTACATATCCATACATCCTACACCGCCAAACAAGAGTCGCACATAAGTTTGTTTTTACTGATGGTCAAGAAAGAATTATTTTGTGCAGGATGACAACATTACTGAACATCGGTCAACTATTTGGGTTACACTAATACACAAATGGGATAAAAAATCCAGTTTTAAAGTTTTTTACATAGAAGTATTGTAATGCACTGTTAAGTAAAAGAATTGAATGTTACAGCAAAATTAAAACGCAAATTAACAATATTTGAATTTCAATTTCAGAATATATTGACTTTTGGTTGGATAATATCCACTGTTATACTTTGCATGATAAAGATGATTTGCTTATCCCACCAGTGATAATAGTTGGTACTGGAATCGACAAAATAAAGGTGACGTATTTATCATTTGTTTGTTGTGTTTCTTGTTCTTTTTATTGCAGTGGGTGAATGGATATCGTTAAATAGTATCGTAAAAGTAAAAGAAAAAAATCAGATCTGTAAAAGATGACTACTTATCTTACCTCCTATACATTTCTAGGAATATGCTTGGTAAAAAGCGTCCGCGTGCAAACCGTTTATATTTGATATTAGGTTAGTAGGGATATGGGGCTAATATTTCATACACGGTTAGTATTGGAGTTACGTCCCTTTATATTCCATATTAGGTAAGAAGGGAGGCGGGGCTTATTTCATACACGGTTAGTAATGGTGTTACGTCCCTTTATAAAAACAAAACGGTACTGAGAAAAAAACTTAAAGGTTTCAACAGACGAAGAAATTGATGATTACGATGGAAATAAATTCATGAAACACATTAAACCTAACAAGTTGTTCTTTTTTGGCATTTGTTTTTGTAGGATCAATGGAAGTAGTTTCTTAATGCTAACTGTATCAAAGACTTGCTTATTTTGATAGGTCACTAGTCTAAATTTCATACATTAAGATAGACGGTAAGATAAATTCGTTACATAGTGTGCTAGTGACGTAACCCCATATACACTGTATTAGGTCACTAGCACACTATATGTAACTAATAATATTTATCGATTGGCCCTGACTTGTTTTTCTGGTAAAAGGATAGCCAAAAAATATTTCCCCTGGAGACAATACAAGTCAATTTATTATCCATGACAATTTTACGCGGTAAACTTACAATAAAAAATACTTCCCGGGAAACAATTCATATTGACATTTATCCCGTCTTTTTTTTACCTGCGAAATTACTGCCAAAAAAAAAAAAATTAATTATATATTATCCCTGACTTGGAAATGATACATATTTATCTATTATGCATGACTGCTTTTCCCAGAAAACAAACAACATGACGAATTCCTTAGGAAAAATATTAATGTATTTTCATTTTCTACCGTTCTGGAGAAACTAACTACAAAAAAGCATTTCTCTGGGAAACAATACATGTCAATCTATATTCCCTAACTAGTGAAACATTTTCTGTCGTATATTAGAATTACGCCGTTGTTGTCCGAAAGCATTTGGTTTCCGGACTATACCTTTAAAAAATGCAAAAAGAAATCTATGAAATTTAAACACAAGGTGTATAACCCCAAAAGAAAGGTTTCCAGATAATAAATTGTGGAATGGTGTATCATGGACCTTTCTGAAAGTATACCACAAGTTTCTATACCACAAAGGGATGGTTAGGATTGACTTTGAGGGTTATGGCTCAAACTGTTTAGAAATAAAAGGGAAAAAACAAGTGTTTCCATGTTAATGGACAATTAAGGACGAGCAGGAAATTACGTTAATTTTTATGGACCGTGAAATTGGGTAAAAAATCTAATTTGGCATTAAAATTAGAAAGATCATACCGAAGGGAACATGTGTATTAAGTTTCAAGTTGATTGGACTTCAACTTAATCAAAAATTGCCTTGACCAAAACCTTTAACCTGAAACTCCCACTTTCATTTTCTATGTTCAGTGGACCGTGAAATTTGGTCAAAAGTCTAATTTGGCTTCATCAATAACTACCTATACCAACAACTTTAACCTGAAGCGGGACAGTCGGACAGACAGGTGGGTCATAAAAATAAGAAAAGAACATCAAGAAAAAGCAATCAATGACAAAATGTCCTATTAGTTAATCAGCTGGCTACTTGTGTTACAGTTCATTTAGATATTTCCTGAAGTCGACATATTGCATTATATTTCGTATGGAAAATCGATAACAATTGTATTTCAGTATAAATCTTACTTGTAAGCCAATTTTTTTTCTTTAAAATTGATAATTTAGAGGACAGCTTTTTAACTTCATCATGTTTATTTTCCTGGCCTTATCCGAATAATGGGAACATAGGAGTATATTCGTGTATGAACATGACCATATGCGTTTGGTCAAAATACTCGAAACATACATTTTTTTTCATAAATGGCAAGACAAAAGGATTATGGTCTCTTAGTATAATATTGATTAGTAGCTACTCTCTTAAATGACATACTAAACCAGTATCGTTAGTTGATTTGCACTGGTAGTACTAAATGAAAGAGCACATTTCTAACATCAAAAATAGTTAATAGTTACTGCAAATTACAAACAAGAACATTCTATTTTTTTAAGAATCAGACAACACGCATCATTTTTTAATACAAACTACACTTTTGATTATTAACCCTGAATAATTTAACAAGTAAACAGACGACAAAAAAAATTTTACGTTTAACATTACATATAGAGTTGTTATAGAGTAGGAGAGATGCAGAGATTTGCCCACATGGTTTAGTACTACTAACAAAAAATCAATTATATGCTACATGTTTAACACTTCATATGAGAGGATCTTTACAAACATATCATATCATTATATGTATTGGTTCTAAAAGTATGAAATAAAAACTACAAACATAATACTTTTTTGTTTTATGTTTTTCCGTAAGAGTTCATTGAAAAATTATCCCAGGGAAAATATAGCAATGTAAATTATCTGGTTGTAGACAATAAAATGTGATTCTTATTAAAAAAAAACATCTACAAGTTACTTAGAGTTCAAATCATGAATTTGCACTGCAACTGAAACACATCAGTCTCATCGAATTAATTCAGTAAATATCAGAGGTACAGAAAACAATCCTGAATGTAAATAGGTGACAGTTTTTTTTAAATGAACACAAGAAACTAACTAATTGTTAGTTATTTAGAAAATAAAGAAAACCAAGGGAATGTGTTTTAAGACTTACATGTTTTGCCCATGCGTAACCCATCCCAACTTAAGGGTCAAATTGACGCTCTTGTGTTTACGGATTAAAATGAGTTGAAATATTGATTTGCAATGTATCGATATTTTGAATTTTAATGGGATAAAAAGGAACCAAGTTGACTGCTAATACTAAAGTATTATTCCACAATTCAGCTTTTATACATGTTTGAAACAAATATTTTTTTATTTCTTTTAACCATCTACGTAGCTTGTACCTCTTTAAAGACAGGTGATTGTTGTTAACTTAATAATTAACTTACATGCTAGTCAAATTCTGAAACAGAAAAGAGTATACCCCTGATGTCAACTTAATATGTATTACAAAGATTCACAAGATACAAGTTTAGACATGAAAATAAATATGTCATGTTTATGTGTTATATATATCAACGCATACTAAAAACTAATTAGAGGAAAAATTATGCATGATGTGATAATGATTGTAAACCCTTTTAGATTTAGTGACTATAGTTTAAATATAGAAATTTTGAAACATTCCTTTTCGCAAAGATCAGAAAGTATGTTTAATGTGTAACTTTTAATAGAGGTCGGTCATTTAAAAACGTATCAATCGTATTGTATACGTTGACGTATCCGCATCTGCAGATTTATCAAAAAATATTATTTGATCCCGAGCTTAAGAACACTTTACGTTCGAAACAATCAAACATTCACTTTCAAAATTTACAATAGTGAATAATAGTAAGGAGTTCTATCAACTACTTTTTCATGCCCTTAAAAGGGAGCCAAGGTAAGGCAGGCAGTGGCGGATCCGGCAGGTACACGAATATCGTACACAATCTTTAAATAATCTAGTTAAAAAAAAATTTCAAGATCTTACATGAATAAACACACACAAAAAATCAAAAGTACTACTTATATACATGTTAGGAACTTTGAATATAGTTCATTTGCGATGTTAACATAAGAGGTAATAGAAACACGAGTTGTCTTCGGATGTCATATGTAGGACTCTAAAGTGCGATGGTACTCTAAAGTGCGATGGTCACGCTAAAGTGCGATGGTCTACGCTAAAGTACGATGTTGTCTCACGCTAAAGTGCGATGGTTGTTTGTTTGCTAAAGTACGATGGTACATGTATATCACGCTAAAGTGCGATGGACCAATATGATAAGGTCGACGGTTTAAAACATTAAAATACATGGATTAAAAAAAAATGGTCTATTTGCAAAAGCTAGAATGCTAAGGTTAACATATGTAATAGGCTTTATGACTTATCGGTAAGCTTAAGTGGTAGTTTCTAAAAAAAAATTTGAAGACCGACCACATTGTCGGAATACATTAAGTAACATTTATTTGTACAAGGCGTTTTATTCTTAAATGCGAGAAAAAGTCAATATTCGTCAAGCTTTCTCTTTTCCGTAAAAAAGACATGTTATATTTTCCTCCACTGTACAAACTATGTTTTAGCCGACAATTTATATTTTACGCTGAAAAACATGAACCTTTATTTTACTGACGTTACTTTTTAATAAAATCGAAAATATTTTTAAGGGGACCGCAATGTAAACTGAATTGTAAACAATAATTTCAGTGCATCCGTTCGCTGCCAATAGAAACAGGATCTACGATACCTATATGCGTATACTATTTTAAACCTATTTAGCATCTATAAAGTAAAATGGTTGACTGCAGGACACAAGTCCTTCTTCCAGCATCCGAAACAAATCAACACAGTTGCTTCAGCCGACGAAGCACAGTTAGGTCTGAAATTAAAACATGGACATTTGGTTTAAAAGTTGTGAATCAAATGTTCTTAATTTATGTTCCGGCATATACATTTTTGGTTTGTATAAACGACTGTTAACGTCATAATCCAAGTACAATTCTCTCGTCTATACTTTCGCGGACCATCGCACTTTAGCGTATGGAGGAATCGTGCTTTAGCGTAGACCATCGCACTTTAGCGTGACCATCGTACTTTAGCGTCCCCATCGCACTTTAGAGTCCTAAATACATGTACATTTAATAAAACAGTACTGAGTATCACTCTATTTGTCAAATAACAATTTGGTTCTACGTGAGCACAAGTTAGCACACAAATAAACGAGTTTACCGTAGTATCTCCTATCATACCTGTAAACTGTTCCAATTATCCGGAAAATTTTTAAAAGTCGGATTACATATTCCACAAAAACTCGATATTTCCTAATTGTTTTGTTATTTTTTGCATTAGAAATTAATCAGTTGCTCATTTGCATTATTGAAAGTACATAAAATTAAAGCTCGAAATCATATACTGTTTTTGATAAATCTGCAGATGCGGATACGTCAACGTAAACGATACGGTTGATACGTCTTTAAATGACCGACCTCTATTACTTTTAGGATAAAAAGCATTTTCTGTAAGATTACGTATTCAATAGGGGTCTTAGACGAATATTTGTTAAGCAATTTGAAGATTATAATTGTTTGTCAAGATAACTGAATTAATATCATCACCAACATAAGTTTCTCTCTTCAGGAAATCCTGTAAAATTTATTGGATTTAAATGATTAAACAATATATATATATATTTACATGTAAATGTTTATGCGTATTGTGAACTGTACCCACTTCAAACTAAACATTTGAACTTGAATTTTAACGTTTTTGTAGAATACAGATGAAATATCTAAAAAGACAAACATGTTACACTCGTTACTTGGTGATCATGAAAAACGTAGGCATATCCGCAAATCGTTATTCTTGTCAAACACAAAACCTGAAAAATACAGAAAAGAATTCGAAAATCTAAGGAAAGAAATATTTAAAGTGGCAGGCAAAATACCGAAATGGGGAGACAATCTACCAACTAGATGGATAGTTCTGGAAAAGGAGATCAACAGGCAAATTGCTGAAGGAAAACTTGTCATTTCATACGAGGAAGCTGAAAATTTAGCGAAAAAGTGTTCATTCCCAGTCAGTAAAATGGAGTCTGAATTGGATTCATTTCTAAGGTATGAACATGAAATTGGAAATTTGATATTTTTTGACGATATCAAAAGTTACATTGTATTAGAACCTAAATGGCTAGTGGATATATTTAAATGTTTCATATCACCGTTTCAATTTCAATGTCACTTTGTTGATATGACAGAATGGTCACAACTTGAGTCAACAGGTATTTTACCAGAAAGTTTGATTAAAAATTTATTCAAAAAGGTACAAGGGCTAGATTCAGCCAAGCACTCTCAATTTGCACTACAAATAATGGAAAAATTTGATATCATTGTAAAACCGACTACTTTTGAAGGAAACGAGGAATATTATATGCCTTGTATGATTAATGCCTCTGGCTTTGAAGTCATAAAAAAAACTTTTAACATTCCAAGCAAGAATTGTTCAAGAACCTCTTGGTTTTGTTTGGATTTTAATTTTTTGCCGCCATCATTTTTCAATCATATATTAGTTACTTTTGTCAAAAAGTATGCATTGTGTACGGACAAAGATGACAGACTACAGCTTTATCGTGGTATGGGCATTTTCAACTTAGAAGAGAGTGGCTGTCAAAAGCTGATAGCATGTCTTTCAAAAAATTCTATTGCAATACAAGTCTGGCAATTTCGCAATGAAGCCAGCAGATATGCCAGACTGACTTTAGTAACATCAGGAAGTACCTAATAAGCACTGTGCATTTACTTCAGCGTAGATATAAGATAAACATTCATTACGGGTGTTTTTTTAAAATGTTCTGAAGGAAAGTACTATAAAATGGCTGGAAAAATTTCGTGTGATGATACTTGTGACAATTATTTCTGTCCTGAACACTCGTCTTCCCATACACTTGAGAAAGTACGTAAGGACTGGTTTGAGGTAAGATTTAAAGAAATACATATTAAGCAATAAGGCAATTCATCAGTAAAATATGTACACTTAAATAACCGGAGAAAGCAAGATAAAAACATATTTTATTTGGGCATGTATGTCATTTTATTCAAATAAATGTTTCCTAGTTATACATTGTATTAGAAATTAATCGCTTGGAAGATTCTTACATTCAAAATTGCTATACCATGCAATACTTATACATTATATAACATAACAATAAATTTCTGACATAAAAACCTCTTACCTGACATGTATGTGAGTATTCCTTCTGAATTTCCAACGAAACTTAATTGAAGCTTAAGTTGTTCCACCTAGCCAACAACCAACGTTACCTTAAATAACAGCTGACTTCCTCATTTTGTTACGGGTTTGCACTGAGTTTTTGGATTTTGGATATTTCAAAAATTTAAACATGTTGTTTGCAACAAATACAGCTAATTCTTCCTCGTATCGTGACAAATATCTAATGTCTATTAAGTGTCAATGATGGTCGTTCGGGAACAAAAAATAATTACAGAGATACGTTAAAAGCTTCCTGTTTGTTAACTCAATATCTTTGCAGCAAAGTTCTGGCATCGCCTAAATATGAGGTATATAAATTATATCCAACTAGTTATGATATTATAGAGCTTACATTTCTCATGATTTAACTGATGTTGCTGCTTCTTTGTATAATATTTAAATTTGAGAATGGAAACCGGGAATGATTCAAAGAGACAACAACCGGGAAAAGAGCAGAAAACAGCCGAAGGCTACCAACAGGTCTTCAATGCAGCAAGAAACTCCCGCATACGGAGACGTGATTCAACGTGCAAGAAAATAAAAATGTATACTAGTTCAGTGATAATGCCTACCTCCGAAATATATACACAAGAAACTAAAATTAAAAATCATACAAGACTAACAAAATCCAGAGTCTCCTGACTTGGGACAGGCGCAAAAATGCAACGAGGTTAAACATGTTTTTGTGATCTCAACCCCCCCCTATACCTCTAACTAATATAGAAAAAACATACACACAACAATACGCACAGTAAAACTCAGTTCAAAAGAAGTTCGAGCCCGATGTTAGAATATGTAACAAAAGAAGCTAATCAAAATGACAATGATACATAAATTAAAACATGACTACCAGCGTTTACTGCCATGCCAGCTCCAGACTTCAATTAAACTGATTGAAATATCATGTCTTTATAGTTAGGGGTTCAGTATAATACGATCCTAAAATATATGAGAACAACATAACCCTTTATCATGCTAACAACTGGTTTTAGAATGAATGTGTTTATTTCCGATGCAAAGACCCTATAAGTGAATCAATATTAAAGCCAAAATATGCAATCTTTAATTACCTGGCAACAGTATCGTAACTATATCCAAATAAGTGTTTTAATGTTGTTTTTTTAGCTTTTGAGGTGAATGCTGACATTTTTGTGCTTTGTAAAGAATACTATGTCTTTGTTTGTTTTTGGGAGTGATTAAGATTATAACACAATTTTGACTGTTGTACACTTATTTTTGACATTTTAACCAATTATATCTGTTTCTTTTCAAATCGTTGTCTATATGATGGAATTTTATGCGACTGTCATACAAGTGAGAGGTTCAGCTAGCTATAAAACCAGGTTCAATCAACTATGTTCTACAATAAAAAGTGCCTGTACAAACTCAAGAATTTGACAGTTTTTATACATTCGTTCGGTGTGTTTGAGCTTTTGATTTTGCCTTTGATTAGGAATTTCCATAATGAATTTTCCGCGGACTTCAGTATTTTTGTGATTTTACTTTTAACAAGAAAACTATTGATTCGAGTATCCATGGTGGTGAAATTTGGGTAAACTCTTTTAAAATTCATAACATGGCTGATCTTGATGTAAATAAGTTTCAATTGTTGTAACTGCAGTTCGTCTTCTTTTCCTTCAGAATTACTGGATAACGAATGTTTACATACATGGCGTTGTCAATTTATCTGTCACTTAGAAGTTTGATTAACATTCTTTTGTTATCTTCGACCTCTCCTTAAATTGTTAACCAGAAGTCATTGTAGTTTTAAGAGTTTAGAAGTTGGGGAATTTAAAGCCAAACCGTAAAAACGAGCAGAAAGAATTTTTTTTATTATGAAAATTAGAGTAAAATGCATCACCTAATGCATACATTTGTACCGAGGCATGTGTTTTCAAAGGACACTATGAAACATATGCAATGATGCCACCTTCATATAATTAAAACATGTTTGTGAAAGTAATTGACATTGGTTTTCTCAAATCCAATCTTGATAATTCTATTATATCTTGTAGGAAGGAAAGAAAACAAATAACAGTCAGAGTAAGTTCATTTTTTCACTGTTGTCGAAATTGTGTACATAGTCTTAGAACCAAGGTTACATTACAAAGTATTTTGTAAAACGTCGAAACAATATTATTTTTGATTTAAGAACAATCCGTAGGTCTTATCATCATATCATATTTTCCTTTTTTCAAATCATTACTTTCACTAAGGTTGCATATTTGCAGGTAAACTTTACATAAGACCATTTAAGCAGTTCTATTTTTATTATTTTGTTAAATCGGTTTTTGTCTTAGGTTTTCAAGAAAATTGGGACCAGAGCATGCACAATGAAGGTAGTTCATGAACCCAAAATGTCGTAAGATGACATTTCAACAATTAACCCTATTCAATTTGAAATATGTCTGACACACTAAGCTCAACTATCATAGCATAAAATTAAAAGCTAATCATGGTTTCCCTCAAATTTAACGTCATATATTATTATATCATTTTTTTCTCATTAATTCAAGTTGTGTGATTATCTTTCTGTCCATATCTTACTCTTTATTATAGAAAACCTGGCAAATCATGATAGTGAGACTAAGCTTATCTATGAAAATGTATTGAGAAAACAAATCAACAGCCAAAAGGTAGCACCTAACACAAAATTGAAGAACAGAAATAGGGTGAATGATACCATATAATGACATTATTATTTTTACATAGATACCATTGATCATGTTGACCTTCCTTGATTCATTCCATTTTTTTTCAGGTTTTGTTACTATTACTAGTATTATCATATTTCTCCCTTTTTGTCACTTCGTATCGTCATTTTGATACAATTCGTGCATTATTATAGGACAATTTATCATTAAGTCATGTGCAATATTGAGACATTTCGATTCCACCCAAATGAATACTGGTTTACATAAACATTTAGGAAGATACGGTATTCTTCAGGTTTTTTTTTATATATATAATACTTATAATAACTAGACTGCATTTCGTTTAGATTCAGATCGGACTTCAATTATCATATCATCGACAGTACATGACGAATTCGTCGAAATTTTCAATAATAATAACTTAAATTTTTGTTTCCTTAGTAATACAATCCAATACCATACAGTCTTTTTGCAGAATAAATTCAAATGCATATAGAAATATTAGCAATGTTTAGAGTCTCAAAATGGTGAATTTGCTGCATTGAATGACAATTTCAATTAGATATTGAAAAGAGTCAAGAACAATTCATCCGGACAAAGCAAAATACCATGGGGTAATTGATGACAATAGTAGTAACAACAGGTACTTGAAAAGTGTGTTATGAAATTATGTTTATTCCATTGCTTACTTTATTTCAGAAAATAACATTCCAGTAAGGTAAGTTTCATTTTTCTTAAATAATCGAAACCAACCTATGTAAGACTAACCTTTTTGCCAGTTTTCTTATCAGAACTAATAGGGCAACGCCATGCTAATAGTTCTATTGTTATTATTTTTTCTACGATAGACCAAGCAATGAATGATCTTCAAAGTTTCAAAAGTTTCGAAATTTCACAAATAAAATTGTCAATTCGTCTACATTCAGGTACGTAAGCTCCACAGCGATTCAAATTGTTAGAAAAGAAATCACTACCACTACCCAGCATTAAAACCTCTTCCAAACTTTCGACTGTTTATTACACAAACAACCATTTAAACTCCGTTCCAATTCCGCATCTAGTAAGTGTTATGATACTAACTCGTTCGTTATGTCCGTGAAATACCCAAAATGTTATATACATTCTTGCGTGTCGATGTTGCATGCAATATGTTGGCGACACATAACAGCCATTTAACAAACGCATGAATGGTCATCGAAGTGACTACACCTGAAAGCCCGACCTCCCGTAAGTCGTCATTTGAGATCACCTGGGTACGCCCGTGCTGAACTAAAAAAAAATTTCGATCACAATCATAGACCACAATGAGGGTTGTTCAAGGGCCGATAGACTTGCTCGGGAAAGGTTTTGGATAAGAAAGCTATGGAAAAATTACAGTTTGGGTATAAATGAAAAAAAACATAGAATTAGTCACTCATTTTCCCGACCATCACTGATTTTATTGCCATCACTTTTATCCAGTAACTTCGGTTTCTGTACTTGACACCTACTTTTTTAGAATTATACTGGTTTTTATTAAAGGGTTCTATTCATTTGGGATGGATGTAAAAGTACGCAGTCACGTTCAATTATTTTACCTTAGTAAAAAACTAATTTTTGTTCATTATTTTTCTAATCATAGTTTTATAAAACCACTATTTATTTGAGATGTTTAAATACTCTATCGTTGTCAGATTTGAAATATGATCCAACCTTGAATATATCGGCCAGTGCTGCTTATTTGAAACGTATTTCTACGTAGTTGTAACATATAACTGTCATTACCTTTGGAATTTTAAAGTTGTGCCAGTTCATATCGCAAATTATTACTATTTTTACATCGCGATGAACGTGAGGGCATTCCGATGTATTTGTAACCGATCTATAAACATGATAAATACGCAGTCATTAACGAGTGCAAATTAAAATAACAGTCATATCGTTTGTTAGAAATACATCTCTTCGATGAATACTTCTAAAAATATTTTTTTATAGAACATAAATTAATGATATGAAAATGTTTTGTCGTAAGTTATATATATATATAAGTAGATTATCATTGATAATTTCTATGCTCTCGTAAAATTGTGTTAACAAATTCTGAAGAATATCTCAAGTTAAGCATGTAATATATATCCGCCGTTGATGGTAAACTTGGAATTGATAGTAAATAGCAAATACAATGTACACTCTATTTATAGTATATGTATGTTCATAGTAAACAGAAAAAGCAAAAAATATGTGCTGTCCCCCAAGCACCTATGAAAGATGGGTAGCAATGCCCCTTAACGTCAGGCGTCCAATTGGTTAAAATTTTACTGTGTTCGTCATGAAGGTACCCCCTAACGACCCTCATGAAAACTATGTTTAATTTTAAGCGTCCTAAACGGAAGTCTAGTCTATTACTTTAAATTCCAACCGATGACGGAAACAATACCCGGACGCCTTTATTTTCGTTTTTCTCCCACAATAACCCAAATGGAATAATCATATAAAGTCAGGATGACAAATGCGACTATGCATAGGACACAAAGGAATGGCAATTAATTTAAAGTGGAAGAAAGAGAAGTAACACACAAAATGAGGTCTTCTCGTGCAATAGTATTTATACTGCAACTTAATTATCTACTTAACGCTAGATTAAAACTGACGTGGAAAGGTAACACCCGGCCACCGAAGGCTTCATTTTTATGAAGCCCAGGTTGTGGTGTGGTCTAGCGGGACGGCTACAGTGCAGGCGATTTGGTGTCACGATATCTCAGTAGCATGGGTTCGAATCCATGCGAGGGAAGAACAAAAAATTTGCGAAAGCAAATTTACATATCTAACATTGTTGTGTTGATGTTTAGACGAGTTGTATATACATAATGTACACAGCCGTGTATCACCATCACTGCTGGTGATCCGATGGATACATCTGTTGTAGAGTTGTCACTGGCTCAGACGTTCTTATACATATAATTATTTTCTGTGACTGTATCTTACATTAATTTTTAGGATCCTTTACTATAGATATTTTAGCTGATCTGTAAAAATAACATCTCCATGCTTTATATATCATGTACTGTAGTACGCCGCTAGATTAAAACTTACCTGGAAAGGTAACACCCGGCCACCGAAAGCTTCATTTTTATGAAGCCCAGGTAGTCGTGTGGTCTAGCGGGACGGCTACACTGCAGGCGATTTGGTGTCACGATATCTCAGTAGCTTGGGTTCGAATCCCGGCTAGGGAAGAACAAAGAAAAAAGAATTGCGAAAGCAAATTTACAGATCTAACATTGTTGTGTTGATGTTTAGACGAGTTGTATATACATAATGTACACAGCCGTGTATCACCATCACTGCTGGTGATCCGATGGATACATCTGTTGTAGAGTTGTCACTGGCTCAGACGTACTTATAAATATAATTATTTTCTGTGACTGTATCTTACATTAATTTGTAGGATCCTTTACTATAGATAATTTAGCTGATCTGTAAAAATAACATCTCCATACTTTATATATCATGTACTGTAGTACGACGCTAGATTAAAACTTACGTGGAAAGGTAACACCCGGTCATTTTTATGAAGCCCAGGTGGTCGTGTGGTCTAGCGGGACGGAAAGAGTGCAGGCGATTTGGTGTCACGATATCTCAGTATCATGGGTTCGAATCCCGGCGAGGGAAGAACAAAAAAAAAAATTGAGAAAGCAAATTTACAGATCTAACATTGTTGGGTTGATGTTTAGTCGAGTTTTATATATATATGTATATATACTTGTAATTAATAAGGTTCGTTTGTACCGACATGCATGTTAGGACACGATTTACATGTAACTTAAATATCTGAAGTTAAGGGTTCAACCCCGATTTTACGCGGGAATGAAGGATATTAATTAGATTTCGAACTACACCAACCGTTACTATTATATAGTCAATAACCAGTACCAATTTCCCCTAAATTTATTTCACAACGGGGCCAATGTAAAAAAAAACTTCTTTCAATTTTAAGGAACTCATAGTATGAAAGTCAAGTTGTTCGAGTACTTAAGAAATAGTTTTCCAGGACAACGTTTATCAAACTAACATTCTGCTCGAAATAAAGCTATGTACCGGCTTTTGGGCACACCTTTAATAATTTTTGTTAGCGACGTCCTTTCATGCATAGTTTGACAAATAACATTTAAAATCTCAAATTTTGCAGCAAATTGCCGTCAACAGCAATCTAATTAAAATTAAATCTCTCACTCGCTCATTTTTTAATGCAGCGACCAAGCATTAAAAAATGAGCGAGTGAGATATTCAATTTTAATTAGATTGCGTCAACAGTAGCATTTCACGATTAATGACATTTTAAAGTAATATTGAAATTGGTAAAGATATTTAAATTTCATGATATACACTCTTTACTCAGATTCAATTTTTAGTAGGGTTTGCCGATTTTGAGATTTTGTCATTGTGAGTGAAACATATATAGGGGAAGTCGACCTTTAAACTTGTGTAACATTACTTTAATCATTATTCTAGATCTTCTTTATGACAGTTGCTAAAGTTCTCCCTTATCGTCTCAAACAAGGATCTTTACATTTCAGATGTCATTACTGCGAGATGATGCCTGTGAATAGATGTTATGAATGTAGTAACGTGTTATGTCATGATTGTTATCTAATGCATGACAAATTAACTAAAACAGAAGACCACGCATTTCATTCTATCAACGACACTATGCAACTGAATAATAAATTCGAGGTTTTTGGTGAGATATTTGATATAACAGCACTACCGGCAGGATTATTAGTTATTGCTTTGTATAGTAGTGACACGTTACTAACATATTCAGTCAGCAATAAGGAACGACATGAAATAAGCATCGATGGAGGACCACTTTGTATTGCAACAGTAGACAGCAATACTGTCGCTGTCCAGTTAACATATGATCTTTACAGAAATGTTGACGCAATAAAAATAGTTGATGTAAGACAAAGACAGATTATTCAACATGTAGACGTAACACGTGATCTTTTATTCCACGGATTGTGTGGAATGTGTTACATTAAGGATCAATTGTATATATCAGTAACCGTTCAGGAATAGTAGTGATAAATATGTCGGGGACATTAGTCAGGAAAATAGATTTAGGATTTAAACCAACAGTTATGTGTTATGATGATAAGACAGTACGTATTTACTATATTGACTGTTCAGAGAACAAATTGATCTGTATTGATAAAGATGGCAAAACAATATTTACATTTACCGACACTGACCTTAGAGATGCACAACGTCTTACCTTAGACAAAGAAGGATATTTACTTATTTTGTGCCATAAGGATTCTAAATTCGACAATTTTAAAGTTCACAGAATAAATTGTGATGGAAAGTCTAAAGAGGTTATTATAACATGGAAACACAATAACATAATCAAAAACTATTTTCGAGTTATTTGTTTTCAGGAAGAATCAGATGAAGTTTTCATTGGCATAGAAAAAACCGTCTTCAATTACAAGAAAATTGACTAGATTAAACATAAAGTAGTTGAGTAATATGATCAAAGTCATTTCCTCAAGTTGATCCCGATCAACTGTATAAAAAAGAAGAAATAGTTCTCATCAGTGGATTGTTAATGAGTGAATTGCAATTACATTGAATGGCTAATCTGGATAGATTGACCCATCGACATACCGACACGTTGACACTGGTTTATGATCGACAATCTGTCGACAAAGCTATGCTTGTGTCGTGTCATTTTGACACCTAGGGTCCTCTGGTACCATTGCAAGTTAAATGTGACAATGTACAGCCTAAGTGTAAAATAAGAATGTACTGGAGTAGTCTGTGTCAATTAGAGATCTAACGCCGTACGCCTTGTTCAATCTTGGTTATCTAACGTCTATGTCAGGGATTTTGTGTAAATAATCATCAAAGAATGTCCTTTAAGTGAAAATACCTTTCAGAAGTTACTCGAATGTCCCTTCATGTATATATATATTTTTGGTGTTTGAGAGTGTATTGTTTTAAAACTTATATTAGCACATCACATTCTATGCATGGACAGTTCTTTATCAATATTTATTTTATTTCTAATGCAAATTCCTTACATTTTGTATCCTATGAGTATTTGGTTAGATGTAGTCATTATGTGAATTGACCTGTTTATTGTTAAAAGAAAAATATTAAACTGTACCATATAACTCATTTCAAAGTGAATCATAAGTCAAAGTGGAAGACTAATGAAGTATAAAGTAGTAATCAGGTATAAAAAAGCCATATGACAGAAATTTAACTTAAGTGTCATCAAGGATAAAGATTATTAAAGAAGTATTGTTCTTAAAGTACTTTTTTCAAATCTGCATGAGCTTGGTTCCTCCAATGTTCTAATTATAATGGAATGTAGTATGGGGTTTTTGGCATCTTGGTTCATTTCATGTTCAACATACATTGTTTTTACAAGATATTTCTTGTTTTGAAAAATTATCTGACGCTTAAAGCACAAAAGAGTTTTGAAAACAATTGCATACTTAAGCTTTGTCTCTTCATGTCGAAAAGTCAGTTTTTTTTTTATCTTAAAGTTAACACTTGATGTTTGTAAAGTCTTTGTCCATCTGAACGGTCAAGTTTGTATATTTATATATTATGTAACCATTTTATAGACTTAGTTTCCAAGGTTGATGTTTTCAGGTGTTTGTCTTTTTGTAAATAATAATAATAACATTTCTTTCCATATTTGTATAATTTTTGAGTTTACTGGTGCTTTACAGAAATTAGACCGGAAATATTTCACAATTGAGTATATTCCCTTTATGTAAATATGTTCATTCTTATTTTTGATTTTTACAATGTTTTTGTCTTTACCCATTATAGCAATGATTAATGGTATATATACATTCCTTTTTATTCGAATATTTATTTGATTGTATTATAATATATTTGTTCCTTTTGATGCTTTGATTGATCATAGTCAACATACCTCCCATTACATTGTTTAGATTAAAAGAACAAAGTTGAACGCGAATATAGAATTTTTCCCATTTTTTTTAATATAAAATAATTACTTTAAAATGAAAGAAAAGAAACTGTTCATGCAAATAAAATTAGCAATATGACAGGGATTTGACATACGTGTCTCAAGGTTAAAGATAATTTGAAGCGTATTTCTCGTAAAGTTTGAATATAATTATTCATTTTTAAAATATGCGTGAGTTTGGTTTCCCTTTTTATTTGGTTAAAATAAAATATAGTTCAGGGTGATCAGCATCTTGTTTCATCATACTAGCATATGATCATTTCTAGTTATTAAGGTTTTGAAAAACTATCTAACAATTAAAAAAAAAGAGTTCAGAAAAGAATTGCACAATTAAGTTTTGTTTCTTCATGCAAAAACGTCATGCGTTTGATGTTGTTGATATTTTACATTTTGCTAATCTGAATGACCGAGTGTTTATATGTGTATATGCATATATGTACAGACTTAGTTTCCAATTTTGCTGTTGTCATGTGTTGTCTTTTTGTAAATCATCATCATTGAAATATCTTTCAAAGTTAAAATAGATTTAAAATGTTATTTTTTTTCTTTGGAATAATAAGTATATTTGTTCATTTGATATTTGGTAATTTGTGTTTGTATAATGTCTTTTCCACTTAAAAAAACCACTTAATATTCTATGTTAAATTTATTGTATTAATCAAGTTTCTATTTTATTTTATAATGTACTAATAAGCATCTTTATGCTAGGTTTTGCATTTGTGTAACGATCGGAAGTCAATTATTGAATCAGGGATTTCATAACTATAAATTACATAAAGCAGTTACTATATTATATTATAGATGGACAAATCCGATTAAGAAAATTGGTGTATAAATACACATCAACGTTTATTTGCTGTTTTAGATTGCTTTATAAATGTATACATAACATGATAACATATGTACTGTAAGGTTAAATTCTAACTACTTCAGTATACTTCTATCTGTCGATTCTTTTATTTTTGGCTTGCAAAATTTATGTCATTTTTGACTGTTTATTCCCTTATAAAACAATTAATCCTAGGCATGTGTTTTAATTATTTATAGTCTCTGATGCATGTTTTATTTTTTCATTAATTGTTTTTGGCTTTTAAAGTGGTACCTAACACCTTGACTAAAATTAATTTGGCTTGTTTAATTTTCATAACATTTTGACAAAATATTTACTATGACCCTTTGAAAAAAATATAAAAATTTCCACAAAATTGAACCAATCACTTTCTCGGAAAAAAAATAGTTGAATATAGCAGTTTGACAAACACTTATTTTGATCATTGAGAAGCTTACTATGGATTGTAATTAACCTGTTAGAAACCATTATGATACTTTTAACTGTCAAATATTTTAACGAATAACTTCTTCTTTCATGAAAATATTCGACAGCTGAAGGTAGCATATTTACCTTACAAAAAAATAATTCAAGGACGAAAAATAAACCATCAATTCACACTATGTTTATTTGTATTGAAAAAAACAGTTACAACCAGAAAACAAATGACAATTAAAAAAACATAATTTTATTAAGGTCACTTGTCGACACAATGATTTCGTCATACATTAACACGGTTTCTTGAGGTTTTTTTTTTTGGTGATGTTGTACCCTTTTAGACTTGTTATATATAATATTTTGTAGTGTACAATATCATGATTATATGATCCATTGCCCCGTGAGATTAATCGTAGGCTATTTTTCAGTCATTTTATATTAAGAAAAACCTTCCTGAATTTAAAAAGACTTTCAAAAAAGGTAAAATTTTAAATTTGATACTATGAAAATATTCGTATTTAATTAAGATCATGTTTTTTATAACAAAAAAGGACACTTTTCAAATTATTCACTTGCTGGCTTTAAAAAAAATCATCAATAGATATTAGCTATTACAGATTATAACTGCCATATTTGTAGGACTTTTCATGAATTATAAAAATGCATTGTAAATGTTTAGTTTTTGAGAGAAAAAAAATACCTTAAATTTAGTTCTGTCATCTTGAAGTTTTATGTAATATAATTATTGTTTATTCTTTACCTGTACCTTTATGATTCGATGTGTATTTATAAGACCAAAGTTTTGATCAAAACTTCGAGATTTTGTGCATTTATCAACGATTGTTAAAGTTGATATTAGTTTCCGTGCGCATAATTCAGTTTGGTAATCATATACATTTGTGTGACTTAACTGTATCGCTGTAACTAAATGAGGTACTTTTTACACTTATCACTACACTAACCTTGTATGGAGAAATAAAAAAATCATATAAATAGTTAGTTATATATGCTTTGCACCAGTTACATGTTATGTCTGCATAATACTCACCTACGGCGCTCGAATAAAAATAGATAGAAGGTCAAATTTAATAAGAAGATATGCATTAAGCATTAGAATCAAAGTTTAAAGCGCTGTAAATGCAGTTAATTACAGGTTGTGTTTAATTTTAGTCCAGTTATATCATTATCGTGCATAGTACAGTGTACTTATCAGAGGTGGCTACAAGTATTTGAGATTTTGAGTTCCCTAATGATATTGAACAAGTTTTATGAATATCATATACTGAGCATTTATATGAAAATGATTGTTCTCACTTGTTTATATACAAGTGCATTATGTCCAGTTTGTTACTTGTTCATCTATGTTTATAGTCAAATACTATTTAATAAAGATGGGCATTTTCTTTTAAGGTATACATACCAGTTATCAATATGGTCACCGACTTTGTTTTCCATTCAGAAGCGACGCAAACTCAACATTAAAAAAAAATAATCTTGACGTTGTCATTTTTATTACATAACGTAAAGTTATCATGCTAATAATTTCCAACGATATTACATTTATTTTCCCTATTAGTTCAACAGAAAAAAATTATCTTAACAAAAATGTATGCTTCTTTCGAAGGCAGATTATAATCCTGAATGAACGGTGACCCAATTTTTTTATTTTCTTTTTCTTATAAGTATATGATAAAATTTATTTATTGAAAAAAGTAGCGAAATCATATATTGATACCCTCGAGCCCCTTTATGTTTTCCAATAGCAATTTGAATTTTTCCATCTTCATTCTGGTTCAGCATGTTTGGTTTTGTCTGATTACGTCCTGATTATGCAATAAAACAGTGGACACAAAGCATAACTAAACGATCAATCAATTCTTATTTTCCTTATTGAATCATCGATAAAACCATTATGCTGAACATACTAAAAGATAAAATCACAACAATACTTAACTCCGAAGAATATTCAAGAAGGAAAGTCCTGAATCAAATGGATAAATCAAAAGCTCTAACACATCAAACGAATAGATACCAACTGTCATATTCCTAACTAGGTACAGGCATGTTCATATGTAGACTTGGTTAGCTAAACCTCTCACTTGCATAACAGGCACAAACACAATAAGTAAAATGTCAATACAGCAGTCAACATTATGTGATCATTTTGATCAAACTAGAAACAAACAGATATGTTTAACAAACCTTAATCATGGCAAAATAACATAATGACGGGATGTATAAGTACAGAGCCACATCATATGTAAGAAAGAAACACAAAAAGGCACATAGACATAGCATTTTAGCAAAAATTTACAAGAATACAGAAATCATCATAGAACAATAAAGCAAAGACGGGAGGTATAAGTTCAAAGCAACGTCACATGTAACAAAGAATCACAAAAATGCATAAATGCAAAATATATTAAAAGATGTAGTAAAAATTTCAGACAAGAATACAAAGAATATCATAGAATCAATAACAGAATGTATAAGTACAGAGCCACGTCAAATGGGTATCACCAAAAGCAGATTAAACAGTTAAAGTAATATTAATAAATACAAATAACAGAAATCTATAACACGTTATTATGATGTCA
>CM034353.1:89753960-89771569 GCA_019925275.1 Mytilus edulis | reverse complement strand
CGTACAATTTTCAAAGCGGGAAAATGGGTTAATGATATCTTTAATGATATATCAGGTATTCTTTCATTTTCTGTGAATAGATTAATCGAATACCATTTTAAAGTTAAAAGGGTAGGGACTATAAAAGGACTGATGTGATGCCTTTGACATTGATTCCTTGTAAAAAAAGTATGCATCAATATAAATGTTTTGAAACAAATGCTTAATACACAAAAATGATCACAACAAAAGATGAAGTTTACCTTTAACTTCACCAGTAAGATATTTTCCCAACGATCTATGTGAAAGGCATAGATTTGATTTGTTTTCGATTTCAGTTGTTCATGTCTTTATTAAGACAGATTTGACAAGCAAGATGGAGAAACAAGAATTTTGACATATCTTATCAATGCTGTTGTCATAAAGTGTGTTGTTCTTCTATGTTTGTCAGACACGCGAATCAATGAATGTGTTTGCAGATAGATATTTTTGTGTTCTGTTAAATTGCTCCTTTTAAAATTGTTACACGATGATGACTGCTGTACCCATATTTTGACTATTTTATTTATTAAAATATGTCTTGTTAGTTCACGCATCATTGTTAATATAAAATGTGATGATACTGTCAACAAAGTGAGAGGTTTAGCGCTATAAAACTAGGTTTAATCCACCATTTTCTACATTTGCAAATGCCTGTACCAAGTCAGAAATTTGACAGTTCTTGTCCATTAGTTTTTGATGTGTTTTGTCATTTGATTTTGCAATGCGATTATGGACTTTCCGATTAGATTTTCCTCTGAGTTCAGTATTTTTTGTGATTTTACTTTTTATGAACTTGCAGTATTGTTTGCAGTAAATACTGTTATGTTTTCACATAGGTTTTAGTTGTTTGGCACTTGTAGCTTTAAGTGAAACTCATACTTATGTTATTTTGTGCTTAATTGTAGGTAAGTGTCGGTGATATGGAGTTCCCTTTTCTGAATTAATCTTGAGTAGTTCACTATTTAACAATTCAAACTAAACAAATGTTAAGAGGTTTTGTTTAGTTTAATTTACAGTTGTTTGAGAACTTTCGATTACAACATAAACTTCATGCATACTTGAATTGGGACGTAAAAAAAATACACCAAAAAAGTTAGTTCTGCATAATGAATTGACTGGAATTTAATACAGAAAATTTGGGTTGTACAATCGTTTATTGTGTGTTTTAAATTCACTGTTTCTTATTCAGTATGTAATCTATTCAATATTAAATCAAACAGGTAAGCGTGCAATGATTCAGACCGGAACGAGGGTCAGAAAACTTATTTAGCTATTTGAAATCATAAGTAAACAGAATAGAAATCCCTCATATTTCACAATCGCAGATAATTTATAAATAATATAGATAGGTTTGTTGTGATGTAACACTATTGTTTTAGATAAATTAAAGAGGTGTGGTACTATTAAAACGTTTAATCCCGCTGCTATTGTTTGCACCTGTCAGGAATCTTATGTTCAGTAGTTGTCCTTTGTTTATGTGGTTCATAAGTGTTTCTCTTTTCTCGTTTTTTATATAGAAGTATAGATTATACCGCTGTTTTTCTCGTTTGAATGGTTTTACACTAGTAATTTTAGGGGCCCTTTAAAGCTTGCTGTGCGGTTTGAGCCAAGGCTCTGTGTTGCAGACTGTGTCTGATCTATAATTGTTTACTTTTATAAATTGTGACTTGGGTAGAGATTTGTCTCATTGGGACTCATACCACATCTGTCTATATCTATTGAATAAGAATTCAAAAATCAAAGAAAAGTTTCACCGTTAAAAGTTTTACATCTGACATGTCAAAGAGGATGTTCATTATAACAATCAATAACTAGTAGCAAAAAATGAAGAAAAAAATAAACAATTACCACAATTGTTTTACTTTATGACGCTGGAGATAGTAGCATGCAATTTGAGTTCTTAATTTTTGTTCATAACATATATAAAGCTAAAACAATTAATGCCGTGTTCTAATATTGGCAGTCAAATTCGATATCAGTCAACAAATGGTTTTGTTTATATTTCATTTCAAGTGATGATGTAAATTTTACATAGTTATTACTTTATTAGTTCAATAGCTTACTGGTTTTTTGTTTGTTTAAAGATCTGTTAATATACTTTCAATATTTTTCTCCTGGAAACACTTTGTGTCTTTCTATAATTGATGTATGGGAGTTACAATTGTCATCATCTGCTTTATATCTGTTTATAACAAAATATTTGTATCGAACGTCATCACTGCAGGATTGGTCAAAGGTGTTTTCATCGCCGTGTTTACAAGTTTTTTTTTATATTTTAGAATGCATCCCGCCACTGTGTTTGTTACACAAGTAAATGATTGTACAAAGTCATGAATATAACAGTTGTTTTCCAATCGTTTAATATTTTTCTGAGAATTCATGTCTTTTTTTTTGCAACCATAAAAATATTGACGCAATGATAAACATATCGCGGACTATCTTATCTTTGCTCTAAAGGTCTAATATTGCTATAAAGCTTTTTTTAATCCATAACCTTACTTTCGTTAACAAACTATTGCAAGCACAATATAGACGATTACAACAGTCACTCTTATAGCAATGCCATCTGCACCTGTAAAGCAAATGATAACCACAAAAGACAGGAGAAAGATAGAAAAAGGATGTAACTAATTTTCAGTAAGTCACAAACATATCAAAAACATTGATTTGTTCTATAAACTCGAGCCCATATAAAATTTCACTACAATTGCAAAATGTGATCTGAGTTTTGAATTGTAACTTGTAACCTTGAGAAAGCATCAAGCGGTATTTTTATTCCTTCTTTCTTCTGATTGGCTCTTTCTTTGAACGAAATTATTCACAATGCAGCTATGACTATACAAGATAACTCCATGTATAACTAGCACAATTTGGAAGTGGTTAACAAATTATGCACTTTTGTTGATTTTCTTTTTCTAATTCATGGTAATCGTGTAGAAAGCAGAACTTTGTATGCTTATCATTGAATATTATAATTATTATGACGCGTTTTCAAGATGGGTTCAAGTGGAGATCAATTAATCTTGAAAATTTGTTGTACTTAATTGTTTGTAAAATTGAGAATGGTAATAGGGAATGTGTCACAGAAAACAAAACCACGACCAGACCAAAGATTTGAAACAGCCGAGGGCCACCAACTGGCTCAAATAACAAGCAAATCCCGTATCCGGAGGCGTACTTCAGCTGGCTCCTTAACAAAACTGTGCACTAGTTCGGAGATAATGGAAGTCATAATAAACTCCAAAATATATAAAAGAAACTAAATTTAAAAATTGGTTTACTTTGCTTACTCACAAAAATACTGAATTTCGAGGAAAATTCAAAACAGAAAGTCCCTAATCAAAGGGCTAAATCAAAAATCCGAAACATATCAAACGAATGTGTAATAACTGTCATATTCCTGTCTTAGTACAGGCATTTTCTTATGTAGAAAATGTTGGATTGAACCTGGTTTTATAGCTAGCTAAACCTCTCGCTTGTAAAACAGTCACATCAAATTCCATGATATTGTCAACGATGCGTGAAGAAAACAAACAGAAATAATAGGTTGAAATGTCAAAACTATGGATACAGCAGTCATCATTGTGTTATAATCTTAATTACAATAAAAACAAACAAATATTTAACAAAGAAGCACAAAAAGGCATACATCAAACTTAGCAACCTCATTCATTGCTTTCTTATTTTTGTGTTTTATTTATACTTTCTAAATCCTCCAATAAAGCAATAAAGGATTGAAAGATTTTAAGCACTGGGACCGAATGGTTAGATTAACATTAACTCAGACGTAGAACTGCGCGTTTGACGTCAGAATGTTAACGTCACACAGGTAGAACATAGCTTATTTGTTAGATAACAGTAATTTTCATGACGGGTTGATTAATTTGGTTAATCATAACGCATCTGTCATAAACCTTTGTATATTTCAAAAGTGTTAGATAAGAGCTGACTAATTGAAAATAAGTTGAATATTAATTACTACTGTATTCCTAATGTATATGTGCTGTGAAGGTTCGTGTATCACAATAACAGTAGTCCTGCCCCATTTATTTATTTCTTCTTTTTTTAATCTCCAATAGCTAATAAGGATATGAATTTACACCTAAAAAGTATTGGTTATGGATTTTGAAATGAAGTTGGGATTGAGTGCGGTTGAAAAGGGTATAAATTAGTATGTATTATATACCTATATGTAGTTATTTTCTTTCAGAACGATATGTCATTCTTTCAAAGTATCAACCTGGACGATAACATGTTTCAATAAAATATCCTATCAGTTCAATCTATGATAGGTGTAAAAAAAAAATCATTGTCCGCATTTTAATTTGAGAAACAAATAATGAGAAGTTTTCTTAATTTGTCGTTTCAATACAGAGAGGTTCGTGTATAACAATAACAGTAGTCCTGAGGTAACAGGTATGCCCTTTTCGAGTGTTTTTGTAAAAGTACATTTCATTTATGATCTACATATAGAGAGAGAACAAAAACGTATGTCCATATATGTATTTTGTACTTGCATGTACTCTATATATTTGCTATACACACAAATGTTTAAAAAACAATGCATGCCACACCTACCGCACTTTATGCGAACACTCTTACACTCACGAAACCACCGTTTCCTAAATAAGCCTTCAATATATGCAACAAATTTGTAATCTTTTTGTTTCCATAAGAAGTATAATTCGTTATTGAATAAACGGACCAAAATATTTATCGTGTAATAACTCATAATTTAATACGTTTGGAAGCTGCATTGCGAGGTCACAGTGCATATTGTGAACAGAATTAACAAATGTATATGTTAGCCTTTTAACTTGTGGATGAAACGCGCGTTTGACGTATATAACTATAGATGTGTATTCTTGATGAATTTAATTGTTTTCATTATTTTTATAATTGAATTTTAGATATGACAAACGAAAGCAACTAACAATGTGTTTTGTCTGGGATGGATGTGGCGTAATTATTCTACAGGTTAAAAAAAGTTAGCATGCGTGATATTACACAGTTATCGCCAATTGATGTGTGTTGTCTAAAATTAACGTTCTTAGTCTTGACAGTGTATTAAACTTATTCAAAAGGAAATCATTCTGAATATTTTATTCAATTCAATGAAAATTGTTGAAAAAGAATCGCTTTTCCGCGATAGGAATTTCATTACCAATAGAAAAGAAAAAAAACAACATAGCACCGCCATGCCCTTTTCAATAAACTAAGTTGGTACAATAAATTACTTACAAAGTGTCTTGTATTTTTTATACACCGTTATCGGATGGTTACAATTCATTCGTGTCTTACTTTATGCAGTAACAGCAATATTTTTTCTTGTATATTTATAATAATTTCTAAGGTTTATACATCTAGATTAATCAATGAGTTTTAATTCATATTCTAAATAAGCCGTAGGGCGTATAAAACATGAACGCATTAGAAAGGCATATCCAACTTGTATGGTCGGTAAAATAGGATGCTAAATTTTGCAAATCTTTATGAAAAATTTAATTTTTGACGGTATATATAATTAGTTATCAAAGGTACCAGGATTATAATTTAGTACGCCAGATATAAAAGTCAGATAAAACTTAACGTGTGCATTATCTATAACTGAATCTTAAATGTTTAGATTGAATGCAATACCCTTTTAACATGAATTTTTTTCAATATTTTAAACTTGGAGACTTTACCTACAATTTTTCCCCAAAAGTAGAAAGCATACTGTACAAATATTAAAATAAGGCGTAGGTGCGAATTTTCTAAATTAGTATTAATTGTCCGAAATAAATGCACTATGAACTAAATGTGTTCTCGGACTTTAGAAATACATTCAGTCAAAACAGAATCAGTACCTTGGCAACCTGCTTTCAAGAAATATGAAATGTACTGCGAGAATTTGCCGAAATAATTAAATGGTATCAATGTATTACTATGAATTCATCTCTTTTCGTCGGTACCAATTTTCGTGGTTTGAGTTAAACTTATATTTAACAAAATAAGTGGCTTTGACAAATTCTACTACTGTAGAAAATTTGTAATTCGTTGAATATTTGAATTCGTTGATCTCCTGTACTACGAAATCCACGAAAATTAGTATCCAACAAATATTATTTAATTCACAGTAATGTAAAGTAGTTTCACGTTTACACAAAACTGTGACTGAGTAACTTTGATTTCCAAGACAGTTGGACAGAAACGTGTACTAAAACAATATCTTATTGACACTTTCCTGTCATAATAACTCTTTAGTATCTTTTTTTCTAAACTAATCTTCAATTAAAACCTGAATGACTTTATATTTCTACTGTGCATTTTAACAACATTTGGTATTTCTAATGACATCATGTACAAAAACACAAAATGATATATACCTAGTGTGTTTCGACCATATTTAGAGTACCCAAAAACTGGTCATATTCAATATATCCTCAACATAAAATGAAACGGCGAATTTCACCAAGACTTCGGCAGAAAATGGATGGACCCTACCTTTTCAATAACGTTAATATAAGAAAAATTAAACAGAGGAACATTTTGATGTTACAATGGCCTACTCGTTAAGTTGGAGAACAAACACATAAGTACAGCTTCTCTGCTTGGGATTGGTCAAAGTAGTTTGCCATTTATGTTCTGTACTTATAATAAAATTGATAATATACGTTTTACGATATATTATTTTTATTTTTATTATACGTTCTATAATAAATGCTGTTGTTGATATGCAAAATAATAGAATTAAACAATACCACTTAAGAGCGACAGTATTGCTGTCTCTTTTCTTTGTCTGGCCTCTTATCGACGTACGTTCCTGAAATCGACGTCAAGTCCTCAAATAAGTGTCAAATATTCCATCGATTTACGAGTTTTGAACAGCGGTATACTACTGTTGCCTTTATTTAACCCTTTAACCGATGTCCAATTTAATTCTTATGACTCACGAAAAACGATGTCCGATCAATTTACGTCTCTTCTCATCTCATTGTCTATAAATTTCATTTAAACATTTATTTCAAAATTGATCTTTCATTTCGATATCGTTTTGTCTCTTGGTGAAGAAGCTTACAAAAATATAACATTTCTTACATTTGTGTCAAAATAAAGGACAAACATGGGAAAAAGACAATTAGATAGTCATTGACATCAAGCTGAATCTTACAAATAATAAGCAATTATACAACAATTGTCGAAAAGGACTTTCTTAATCCATAACAAAATTCTATTGAAAGTAGTAACTAAGTTACAGTTAAACACTAGAAATTACACAGTTTTTAAGGCCAAGGATACTTTCTTTTCTTAAAAAAAACCCCGAACCATTTGTTAAGAAAACCCGGATTTTTAAAGGGTTGGTCTCGAAAAATCCGGATATTGTTAAACACACCATGTCATGAATAAAACTTTCATACATAGTCAATAACACTTCTTTGCGAAATGTGTTATCCAAAAGCCCGAAATATCGTGGGCTCAAATCAATCAATTGGTTACACAACTTCAAAATACTGATGGATTGAGGAGAGGATTATGCCAGGCGTTGGGTTTAATACGAGAGAGAAGACGTAGATACTCTTTCCGAATGGATAAAAGACGTGAGATCGTCGACTTAAACATAATTAAAAACTGAATTGGTCTATTAATACACATGATTCATCAATTTTGAAAGACCTAAATGTTGCAAAACACCTGACTTACCTCCATAACAAATATATTGTTGTCACTGCAGATAAAGCACACCAAATAACACCATTTGAGTGTGTAAATCACATTATATGAACTTCTTGATTGATGAATTAGGCAATGACAATTCACAAGAAACTCAACATATACTCCATGACTCTTACCAAGATAAAAATCCTGGATATTCATCGGTCTCTCCCTTTGGAATTTCAATCAAAGATGAAGAACTGGATTTTTCTTCACTGTATTATATACCTAAATTACATAAATGTCTTTACAAACAACGGTATATTGCTTGGTCCTCCGAGTGCTTCACGAAACCTCTTTCTAAGTTATGGGTTATGTTCTTCTCATATATGTTATGATGGTATGATACTAAACCCCTAACGGGAAGGATTGTGCCTGATGTTCATATGATGAAATCATAATCTTTCAGTCAGTTTAATTGAAGTCTGGAGCTGGCATGTCAGTTAACTGCTAGTAGTCTGTTGTTATTTATGTATTATTGTCATTTTGTTTATTTTCTTTGGTTATATCTTCTGACATCAGACTCGGACTTCTCTTGAACTGAATTTTAATGTGCGTATTGTTATGCGTTTACTTTTCTACATTGGTTAGAGGTATAGGGGGAGGGTTGAGATCTCACAAACATGTTTAACCCTGCCGCATTTTTGCGCCTGTCCCAAGTCAGGAGCCTCTGGCCTTTGTTAGTCTTGTATTATTTTAATTTTAGTTTCTTGTGTACAATTTGGAAATTAGTATGGTGTTCATTATCACTGGACTAGTATATATTTGTTTAGGGGCCAGCTGAAGGACGCCTCCGGGTGCGGGAATTTCTCGCTACATTGAAGACCTGTTGGTGACCCTCTGCTGTTGTTTTTTATTTGGTCGAGTTGTTGTCTCTTTGACACATTCCCCTTTCCATTCTCAATTTTATTAACATCAATTTTATCAGTAACCAAAGCCGGGCTTCTGAGTTATTGTGAAACTACCTATTCTGATGTGAATAAAAAAAAAGAAAGATCATTTAGATTTTAGTATTGACTATTGATATCATAAAAAATAAATATTGACTGAGTTCAAATTCACGAAGCCTATATTTATAGATGACGTATACATAGGTATGGTATGTAAGGAGTTAAAGATTTCCATGATTATTTAATCAAGATTTAGTCGTTATTATCAGCCAGATAGAATGAATAATTTGTTTTCATTACATGGGTTAAGCTCTACAACGAAATTAGTTGAAGACTGGACAAAGTTCCATATTCCAATATGACATGGTAGTGTAAACTTCTTGGTTATATGGCAATTGTTATAAAGTTTAAAGACAAATCTATCAACAATATTTCACTCATATTGAACATTACAATGTATTCTATATTGAAGGAGATGAATATATACAGTGTTGCAGCAGGAAATAATTATTGAAAAACATTTAAACTTAAGAATAAATAACAATATGTGTGCAAAAGTTACATTTTAATTTTCTGACTTATAACTTTTAAAATGTTGGTAGTATAATTTGGTAAATATCTAAAACACACAAAACTACCGTAGATGCTCTTTCCACTGTGAATAAACTCATCATAGATACCAGGATTGAAATTTTGTATTTGCGCCAGACGCGCGTTTCGTCTACAAAAGACACATCAGTGACGCTCGAATCAAAATAAGTTAAAAATGCCAAATAAAGTAGGTCGTTAATTAAAACAGAATTAAAAATGAATGGATTTACTAATACATATATAGTTATCAAAGGTACAATGCTTATAATTTGATACACCTGACGCGCGTGTCGTCTACATGAGACTCATCAGTGACGCTCAGATCAAAATAGTTAGAAAGCCAAACAAGTACAAGGTTAAAGAGCATTGATGACATTAATTAACCTGCTTGATAAATGAATTAGGCATATACCCCGCGATTCTTACCAAGCAGAAAAACCTGAACAATCATAGGTCTGTTCCTATGGAATTTCAACCGAAGATGAAAGATGAAGAACTGGATTCTTTTCCCGCTGTATTGAATACCTTAACCCGCTTTTTATTTCTATTTATGTTTATATCGGGTTATATGACCGTCGGAAGTCTTCGGAGGTCATCTCGATGGTTAATTAGATAACGTTAAGGCTAAAGTACACACAAAATTTTAAAACATATTATCGAGTCCATGAATTCTTAATTGTTTATAATGAGACTTTTTGTAGTTTGACTAGACATTGTGTATGTTATAAATCAAATATGAGAATTTGAATCAAATCGATGAACATAAATTGACAGCTAATGCTACTTGAACATTCATTCAGTTATTGAGAGAGGACCCACTAACTTTCATGTGAGTTTAAATGTGTTCACGCCTGTATATTTCTTGTGATTTGGAGCTTGACGTATTGTATAGAGAAACATTTTTCTACTTTTGAAGAACATATTTACAATTATTTTATCATTTGCAACACATTTGAACAAGGTAAGACGTTACTTCGTATAATTACATCTTTAAATATTTGGCACTTTCTTGTTAGTCCTGGTTGTTTTTTGGGATACTGTTTTCATATTCTGAAATGCAACATACTCAGTAAAAAGGTTCGTTTTTTTTTCCCTTCTCGTTTCTTGCGGTGAATTAGTTTTTGACTATACACATATTAACCTTGATAACTTGTTTTTGTAATTTTCACCTAATTAAAAAATCATTTGTCTCCTTAAGTAATTTTTTTTTGATAATATACTCATATAAGATCCCAGGTTTGATTTTGTACGCCACACGGGCGTTTCGTCTACACAAAAATCACTTAAACAGGCCAAAGAAAGTACGAAGTTAAAGAGCATTGAGGACAAAAAATTCAAAACGGTTTTGCTATCTACAACTAAGATAATCTATTACAGGTTTTTGAAAAAAAATAAGTTTAAGCAACCCTATAAAACTCATAATAAAAATAATACATATATGGTATTCTATTTAAATACATCCACACCTACAGCTTCATAGATATAAGAAGATGTGGTATGAGTGCCAATGAGACAAATCTCCGTCTAAGTCACAATTTATAAAAGTATACCATTATAGGTCAAAGTACGGTCTTCAACACAGAGCCTTGGCTCACACCGAACAGCAAGCTATAAAGGGCCCCAAATATTACTAGTGTAAAACCATTCAAACGGGAAAAATAATAGTCTAATCTATATAAAAAACAAGAAACGAGAAACACTTATGAACCACATCAACAAATGTCAACTACTGACTTAGGACAGGTGCAAATAATTGCAACGGGTTTAAACGTTTTAATGGTACCAAACCTTCACCCTTATCTGAAACAATAGTGTTACATCACAACATAAAAAGACACACTATAAAATATTAATTGAATTGCATAATAAATTTGATCTATGATACAAGGTAAATACAAAACAAATAAAATAAGCATATTTAGCCGGTTGTATATTCTTACTGCTTGTGTATATACGAGAAATTTACACAAAAATGTAATCCATCTAAAGCATTCATACTTTGATGGATAGCTTATACTTAATAAGATGCATACGTGTAATGAAAGAAGCAAAAATCGTCGAGAAAAGTTCTCATTTAAATTTGTCTTATAATCATAAAAAAGAACCTCAAATTACCAATGCATAGATTGTTTTTTAATTGATCAGTTGTTTCGTTCCAAATTTCCGTTTTTTTTAAATGAATAGTATAAAAGCTTTAGATATTGCCATTTGATTAGGGACTTTCCGTTTTGGGTTTCCTCGGAGTTCGGTATTTTTGTTATTTTACTTTTTATAATCAGGTCACCGACATCGTTTCTACAAGGGAGGTGATGATTTCGCTACCATTAAATACCATTTGTTTGCTAAGTCAAAATGTGACATATCTGCAAAAGATATATATTTTTCACTGATTTTAATCATTAGCTTGAAAACGAATTCATGGACCCTTGTTTTAAAAAAGAATGTTATTTGGTTTAATTCTATATGAAAATTATTTTGACCAATTTTAAAGGAAAAATCTCATATTTGTCTAGACGGATAGAGAAACAGACAATGGATGGAGAGTTGTCTACGTGGGTAGAGTTAATGTGATTCAATTTAATCGAGAAGACACATGAAACGTCAATAAATATTCTAATTTAATTAATTACACAGACAAATTAACGACAATATAAAACTGTCTGTCAAAATGGTTCAACATTAAGATCAGTACGTGAGAATATCCAGTTTTAAAAGTACATAGTTATTACAAAACAACAAAAGGCAGATTGCTTCTCGACATTTCAATGACATAAAAAATGTAAACAAACATGATTTTTTTCACAAATTCGACTAGAAACACTACTTTTTTCCGAAAAAGGGCACTCTATTTGAATTAATCAAATAGTTCTCATGGTTATTTTGTATAAACATAATCTGAAACTTATTGGTATTGAGAAAAGCTAGATAGGTCAACATCCTCAATAGGCTTAAGCATTTCAAAGTATTAATATTTTCAGAAAATGAAATATAAAATAGTTGGATGATTGTAGAATGAAGCTTTTTATTGTCATGTGAAGTACTTACTTATCACGAGTTATATACCCACATTTTGAATATTGGATCCTTTAAACTACATGTCCGTCAGACAGAATTCACCTGACCCCAAATTTGGCTCATTTCACGGATGAAGATTTATTGTTGTGGTCAAGTCCGTATCGCGGATTCGTTAAGCTTTAGGATAAGTAAAATCACAAAAATACTGAACTCCGAGGAAAATTCAAAAAGGATAACTGTCTGTTTTTATGATTGTAAGGTGTAGAATTTCGACTTTTGCAAGGTATTAAATAACATCGAACTCATTATCTTGCATCATTCGGCAATGTTTGTTTTATGTTGTTTAGCTTTTGGATATATACCTGTATGCTATAGCGCCAAGGTTATTCGTGTATGGTGTACATGTCTGTCTGCATGTTTCATATATGACCATGATGACGTCAATTGTATCTGATATATTGAATGATAGTAAGTTGTCTATGTCTGGCTGTCGGTCAGGGTTCATATGCTTTTGACCTTAGGTTCCGAATTAATTGGCCAATCATACATTTTACATTTTTCAGTTTCTAAGGCCCTGAAAGGATCGGAACACATTTATTTGGTGTACGGGATATTTGTAGAGATCTGTATGGCATGGTTCATCTAACCTTGAACTCTTTTTATGAACCATTGGCAATCTTAAGCGCATTTCACACTTATAGGAAAACCCTTGATATTATACATGTAGACGTTCAACAAATATGCAATCATATGTAAAGAAGACGAGACATTATAGCATTTGCGAACTGGTATTCTATAGTATGTAGTATATAGTTAAATCAATCCACATCTGCGTTGTGTATAAAGAACTTAAGAAAGTACTGTTGCACAAAATGTTGGTTATCGTTCAATCTCAAATTACCCATGAAAGATGCTGTTTTGCTGTAATGTTTTGTTTGATGGATATCATTTTGGTTTAAACGTTGCATATCCATATTATTGGCTAAATAGTGTCGGTCTTTCTGAATTGCACTTGACCGATTCTCAGAGTTGAATCTTTCACACTTATTTAGACACGTTTTTAGTTTTGTTTTTCTTAAACTTTCGGGTTAAAGTGTTGAATAAAAAAAACCAATAGCTTTAATGTTCATCCTTATCCAAATAGTTACAGCAATGGGAACAAACTGTTCCCCTCTACTTGCTGAATTGTTTCTTTATTATTATGAGGCTGACTTCATGCAAGAACTTCTTAGGAAGAAAGACAAGAAGTTAGCAATATCCTTTAACTCTACTTTCCGCTATATAGATGATGTTCTTTCACTAAATAATTCAAAATTTGGTGACTATGTGGAACGCATCTATCCCATTTAATTAAAGATAAAGGATACTACAGATACAGTTAAGTCAGCCTCATATCTTGACTTACATCTAGAAATTGACAATGAGGGTCGGTTGAAAACAAAACTTTACGACAAAAGAGATGATTTCAGCTTTCCGATTGTGAATTTACCATTTCTAAGTAGCAACATTCCAACAGCACCTACATACGGGGTATATATCTCCCAATTGATACGATAGTCCCGTGCTTGCATTTCCTATCATGATTTTCTTGATAGAGGGTTGCTGCTCACAAGGAAGCTATTATACCAAGAGTTCCAAATGGTGAAGTTGAAATCATACCTTCGTAAATTTTACGGACGCTATCACGAGTCGGTTGACCGTTATGAAATAACCGTTTCACAAATGATATCGGATATGTTCCTTACGTCGTCACTACAATCCCCTTCCCTTTCATGAATGTGACCTACCGAATTAGACTATTTAACGGATTTCACATAAGCAACACGACTGGTGCCACATGTGGAGCAGGATCTGCTTACCCTTCCGGAGCATCTGAGATCACCCCTAGTTTTTGGTTGGGTTCGTGTTGTTTATTCTTTAGTTTTCTATGTTGTGTCATGTGTATTATTGTTTGTCTGTTTGTCCTTTTCATTTTTAGCTATGGCGTTGTCAGTTTATTTTAGATTTCTGAGTTTGACTGTTCCTTTGGTATCTTTCGTCCCTCTTTAACATGCTTCAACCAGTTGCAGGTTTATCAAATGGTAAAAGAAATACTGATTTCTGATTTCTAGTATTAAGTCTGGTCACGCATTATCTTTCACGATAAAAATAATGCGTTGCGATCAAGTTGGATGGAAATTCAACAAATTCAAGGTTTTCATGTACAAGTTAATGCTTATAAAGGAAGAGCATACTTTAATTTTACTGTACTATCAGATACACCAAAGATTAAATTTCAAATATATCATGATAAACTGAAATATGACCATTATAGGTACAAAAAGCGCGTTATTTGTAATTAATTTCTTAGACATGCATTGCACCTTTTGTGTTTTTTCATAAAGTACTGCATATTTTCTTTATCTTATTTCACAGTTATGTTGAGGAAGTTAAACCATTTTGACAGACATATTTTTTTGTTCGGATTTGTTCCGCGTTTTGAAAATTAAGCGATTTTTTCAAAGATTCTGAACTAGAATTTACATTAAATGTCTTTCACGATCCGTTACCAGAGCTTTCACGATCGTCTCTCAATACTTGACCGCCGTTAGATATTCTTTCACGATCATTTCTCTCGTTAAACCGAATGACACCCATGAATAATTATACAAAAAAAAACAATATAAAAGATTTAATTACAGTGTTGAATAGGTAACCTTTTATAATAATTGTATCTAAAGGACTGATAAGTTTACCCGGATCGTATCTAAATTTCTGGGTTCAGTTTACAACATCAACGTAAGATTTAGGATGTGCTATTCCTGTACAGCCAAATAAACCTGCAAACCAAATCTTTGTATCTATTAAAGAATTTAGTAAAGGTTTGAGTAATTTGTGATAGCGAAATAAGCTAATAATTTACTAGTTATACATTGTACATAGATTACGATCATTAAAATCCAAAACGTCACTACAGATTCGAGCAAAGCAAAAGAGTTGAGATATATAAACACCGTAAGACGGTGCCAAAGGAACACCATTGTTTCAAAAGGGAAAATTAAAAATAGGGAAAGAAAAATCATCCCTTTTGTCGTAAATATTTGTGTAGAGTTTCTGGTGTATTACTGAAATATCTAAATCTAGGAAAAGACGTTATTGCTGTTGATATTATTTTTATTTAAAGTAAGTTTCTTTGGGTAAATTGCAGCAGTATAGTTAGAGAATTCTTGATTTTTTAACGAAAAAAGTATCATCAAGATAACGGTAAGTGTTACTGAATTTATCAATTGAATGGAATTTAGACGGTCGATCTTTACCGAGTTTTCCTCTTATAGTTGATGTGTTTTCCTCGGTTTTAGTTTGTAACCCGAATTTGTTTTCTCTAAATCAATTTGTGATTTTTGAACAGCGGTATACTACTGTTGCCTTTATTTTTTTTACCATACACTGTGATTCATAACAGTAAAGGAATCATTTTTGGACTTGCCATTCTGTTCTTTGAATTAAAATGTCATATGACCACAACATGTAATTGTACTTAGCCCTTTCCTTCAAACTAATCATAGCGTTCTCTCAATTTAAGGCCTGTTAAAATTAATATAGACTATGAAATAAACAAAATTCCCTAAAAGTAAAAAGAATTGAGAAAAAAAATAGATAACAAATTTACGTCTTCTCAGCGTTGGACAGAAACTGTACCAGTTTCTAAAAATCTCAACACTCCTTATTGAAATCCTCGAGCAGTTGAAGAATAAATGATAGGAACTAACATACTGTGTAAACAACTTTACACACACATATTTTTAATATTAAATTGAAATATAAGCCTCGAGCAGTTGAAGAGTAAATGATGAAATTAACATACTGAGTAAAAAAACTTGACCAACAAATATTTTTAATTTCAAATGTAAAAAAAAAACACAACTTCTAAACTCAACAATATATCTTATTGTAACAAAGAAAATAAACAATAAAGTGCAATGTTTACTCAATCTAAAAATAGATAATTGTAACAAAGGAAATAAACCATAAGTTGTAAGGTTTCCTCAATTTTTATATACCTTTGTGTACTTCTTTTCTTTCCTGAAATTTGCTTCAAGGCATAAAATAATCACCTGTGTAAGGTGATTATTTTCCTTGATTAAAAATTAAATACATTTTAATTAACATTAATTCGTTTGATAGTAATCGTGTGTTGTGGATTAAGGTCGTGTTCACATTTAACTAAACTCGATGTGGTGTAAGTGTACTCTAAACTTAAACTAAACTCAATTACGTCCCCATTGATAAAAATCAATGTTTGCATGTTGTTTAAAACAGGTTTTGACTACATGCAGTCGATAGTCAATGTAGACCTGGTGTAGTTTAAGTGTTCATAAAACGAGAACGTGGATTTTTATTGTGAATATTGAAGGAAATTACATATATTAAATAAATATGACTAAATAGTACTATGAATTAAATTATTCTCCTATTTATATGACAAAAACTCAAAAATTGCTCCGTTAAAACATGATAAAATTTAATATCCTTAGTGAACCATTTGATTTTCAGTGGGAGGTTTTTTTGTTGTTGATAGACTATTCATTTTACACCGGTTGATAATTACTTAGCCGGAATATTATTTTCACTTTTTGTACAGAACTTGTTCTTGCAAATTCCTGCATTTTGTAGGACAATTTATTAATTTTCGTCATGTTGTGGACAAGATTATTTTTACAGTTAGTACCAGTCCAGACTATTCATTCCCAGTATCACCCTATGTGTGACTGGGGAATAGAAATATATTTACTTATATCTTCTTCCAATCGGTCGTAAAATCTTGGCCAAAGTAGGACGTTCGTTTGGCTTGAAGGGTGTATACAAGCACTCTGCCACGCCCATTTTTATCTCGGAGTGCCTCTATTACAGGACCTACCTATTGTATCGATTGTGGATTTGTTCTCGCTCTGAACAGGCATTAAATATTTGCCACTAGACGTTTAGCAATCAACAATGTAATTATTTTCCAAATCCTTTTTAGTTTGCCTATTCTTCCACTGTTTTAGTAAACGTAATCGTGACATCTTCAGAACTCTAAAAGTTCTTTAAATCAATAGAATTATTATTTTGATATTAAAGAAAAACCAGCAATTTATTTTTCAATAACATACAGGAACAATTTTTAAACTCCATGTTGAATCCCTCCGCCTTTCTCACTTTCCTCTTACTGGAAAAATATATTTTTTCTTAAAAAAAATACATGTAAACAATTTATCTCCCCTCCCCCTCCAAAAAAATAAAGAATGCGTTTAAATGATATAAAAGTTAACAGAGAAATTGTTTATTCAATTCTATGTAATATACATGTAAATAAGGTGTTGTTTACTGATGTGAACAATTCTCATGTACATATAACTAAAACCGATATACAGATGA
>CM034353.1:89726856-89753860 GCA_019925275.1 Mytilus edulis | reverse complement strand
TGCTATCATCATGAGTAACATTTTTTGCACCCAACCAAACGGTGCTATGTTAATTTAAATGTGGGGGGGGGGGGGGAAATGACTTCCTTTTACTTAATCCTTAAAAAGTTATTCAATACATGCAATGAAATCGAGTGGACCCAAAGACAAAATAATGTACATACTAACATTAAATTCTAACACGAATCGAATATCTCATTTATAAATAAACAGTCGGAAACCCGGTTGAAACAGAACAAAAGAATCGAAGCTCTTTATTAGAGAAGGCGATAAATGCTTACTGTTATGTTTACTATAGTAACAAAAAATTTAAAAGTTAATTGAAACAAATAAAATGACAATTTTCTTCTAAATTACGAAGTGTTCTATTTTAAAAACACCATTTGCATAAAGTTTCAATTTATCTATTACATAGTTCAGCAAAACAATTAGATATCAAGTCAACGACATGGGTATCTATCAAGTTGGATGTAGAAAATGCATAATCTCCGATTTTTTGGAAAAAATTACCACGGACGAAAAATATATTAATCTATTAGTTCAGTAATTTTCGTGTCTGCCCTTCCATTATGTGACTCAAGAAAAAAATCTAAAAAATGGGTAACAATTGTATCGAAAAGAAAAAATCGAGTGCACCTTTTTATGTTAGGGTGTGTTTGAGTTGAATATTTTGTCTTGAAAACATACAAAGCAAGAATATTTGATACATCATCTCGGTTCAGATTCTAATATTTTTATATATTAAAGCTACAGGTTGACTTACTAACATAAAAAAATCACGGTACTAAAAGATGAAATATATGGGTCAAGTGAAATACCTATCTAATGAATCATAAAAACAGAGTAGGTGTGTTCGAATAGCTATTTTTTTTACTAAAAGTACTTGACGACAGTCTTTCAAGTTGGATGATGAAAATGCATATGTTCGAAAAGTGTGTGATAACTAAGGTTTATAGTCTTCAACCACTAAAAAAATCTAGTCTGCCCTTCCTAGAATATTTAATTAGAATTTTTTTAAATGTTTATGAATTTTTAAAAAGTCCACCTGACAACCGATTAGACAATAGTTTTAAGTTGAATCAATGCAGACAAGATCATTAACTGATGCTCATTAGCAAGACAATATTTGTCTTTTATAATACAACTGACATATAAGGATCGTAATGGTGCTATGCGGATAAATGTATCGGTTTCAAAGAGCAAAATTGGCAGCGCGTCATCCCTACAATGGCTTCCATTTCTACGATTGTGAAAATTAACTGGCGTAATGGGGAGATAATTTTGATGAAGTAGATTCCTAACTGTAAAGTTGTGTGACTATTTAGTTTTGTTGTCGTATGCAATTCATTTATATTTTTTGTCGTGTATAATAACGTTCTACAAGTATTACGTTAAAACTTTGATTTTGCATCAATTGTTTTCCATAAAAGAGTCTTTCTGCTTTTACAAATATAGTAAAAAAGAATCAAAATATATGTCATTGAATACCCTACATAATTTTTGCAATTAAATAAATGTGTTAGGATGGTATTAGGACCATCGTAGTTAGAACTGTCCTAAGATTGCTTTGTTTTACATCCTAAGACATGTCTCAGACACGTCCTAAGACCATCCTAAATAATGTCCTAAGACATATCTTAGGACATATCTTAGGATACTTTCTTTGACACGGCCCCTGTATGTTTCATATGTAATTGGTTTTAACTGCACTCTTTTTGTGGCAATTGTTATATTTTCAAGTTGTTTCATTTGCGCAAATTGTCATTTTCAGTGATACCAGCATATACAATTACAATTTTTAACATGTTAGATATATACTTACTAGTTTTTTGTTTATCAAATTTAATACATTTTTGTAATTTAATGTAATATAAACGGGTTTGTTGTAGCGTGTTTCTATTGTGGCGTTATCGATACTAGGTATGTTGAAAACATTTGACACAAACGTAGCATAATCACAATTTAGGTGTGGTGCAAAATTACATTTCCCTTGGTGTTGTTAAAAAAAAATTGTTCCAAACCTCTCAGTCAAAGTTTACCTAAGTTGACTTTAGCTATTTTTCAATGTTCAATTTAGTCAAAGAGATCTTTACGTGTTCATTTCTTAAACATCTGAGGGTTTTGAAAGAAGAGAAGCGGAAGGTAATAAAGGGATATTTAAACCCTTACGTCGAAAACAATCTGACAACGCCATGACAAAACAAAAACGATTACCATCCACACATTATCATCGCAACCACTCTTATATATCATATTGTTTTAAAATTGATACAAAATTGAATGTTAGATTCAAATGTAACTAAATAAATCCCAATTTTGGCCTAATCAATAAGGGAAGTTTCAAAACCTCTTTGTAGAAATTTCATTACCAAAAGGACATTTTTTTATTATAAGTTTGTCCCCAAAACATTTAGGTGGATGTCATTTCTGTCTCATAGTTGAAATTCTTTTTTGTTCAATACTTTTTTCTCGATTGTGAGCTTGAGAGCATCAAATTAGACTCGTCGCCGAATTTGCATTATGAAGAACAACAGGAAAATGCCACCAGTGGAGCAGGATATGTTTACCCTTCCGGAGCATCTGAGATCATCCCCAATTGTTGTTGGGGTTCGTGTTGCTCTGTTTTTAGTTTTTTGTGTAGTATTTTGTGAAAAGTATTCAAAATTCAAGTCTTACATTTTGGTCCGCCAGACCGCGTTTCGTCTACTTAGAACTCATCAGTAGTGCTTGAATAACGATATTCGAATGTGAATTAAAATACCAAATTAATAATAAACAGAAACTAAGATGTTATTCCAAACACGGCTCACATCTAGAAATTGACATTGAAAGTTGTTTTAGAAAAAATGATTGTTAACTTTTAATTACTATGTAGCAACGCTTCAGCAGTACCTGCATGTGAAGTATATATCTCCGAGTTGAAGCTATATTTCATAGCTTGCGTTTCTTGTAATGATTCCCTTGATAGAGGGTCGTAGCTAACCAGGAAACTATTAAACGAAGTGTTCCAAGTGGTGAAGATGAGGTCATCCTTTCCAAAATCTTGCGGTCGACATCACCAATTGATTGACCGTTATGGAATATCTGTTACACAGATAACGACGGATATGTTCCGTATTTGTCGTAACCACAACACCGTCCTTATTATATCGAATAAGACTATTATCGGATTTGTATTTATATGAGCAATACGACGGCAGCCACATATGAGTAGGATTTGCTTACCGTTCCGTAGCTCCTGAGATCCGGGTTCATACTGCGCAGTCTTTGGTTTCCTATGTTGGTTTTTTTTTTAGAATAATGTTGGTGGTTTCGTTTTTGTATTTTTTTTATAGTATTGTCAGTTTGTCATCGACTCATGAGTTTGAATATCCCTTTGGGATCCTCCGCCTCTCCTTTGTTGGTTTGTAGTTTTCAGTGGTATCTTTGCCTCTTTTTCATATTTTTAATTGTGAAAAATGTAATTTCCGCAGAGTAAAAGATTAAACTATACCCTTGTCATACAATTTCATTTCTTCGATACAATGTTTTAAAAATTAAAACCTGGAGGACATATCAAGACAAACTCCTGCAATTAGTTGGTCCTTATTTGAGATTGTAAATTTTCAGCTGACAGCCCTTTAGAAAATCTAAAGATTAATACTTTTATAGACTGGTTTTTGATATAAACGAAGACTGCTCAACATTCAGATTGTATGTAAAGGCCTATTTTACCCTATGTACTACAAACAGAATAGGATTATAACAAAATCAACTTTATTAATGTACAACAAAGTTTTTAATATTCAAACATAACATTCAGTCAATGTTCCACAACACTTTGATATACAAGAAATATCAAACATATATTCAAGTATAAAGATACGAAATTGAAATAGACACAAATAAGCATTGAAGATAACGATTGAAATAAGTACATATACAAATCTAAACATGAATCAATTTACAATTACTCGTCACATACACACACAACTTTTGAAACTTAGTATTGGGTTGTCGAAAGATTAAAAGATCTGGGTTACTAAGTTAATTGTTGCCTTTGCAAAAGATAAATTGTGAAGTAAATTGAGACATTCGGGCATAGGTTTTCTACACAGTTTAACAAGAAATCACACATACATTCAGATAAAAAAATCGAATTGAAATAAAGCTTACACTTATGCTATTCGCCTTTCTAGAATTTAAAGTACTCTTAGTTATTTCATTGTTTGTGCACCAAAATGAGAATAACGTTACTCCATTGGTTGAATTTCTATTCTTTAGAACGATTTAAACCAATCACAACGTTCATGTGTAAACTTTTGGAAAAATTACCCAGAATGCATTAGAATCTGAAACGGCGAATAAAGCAATGCGGATAATGTATTTAAGCAGACACCCATATCAACATTTCAATTATAAATTGAAGGGGGAAAACACCAAGCCAACAATGCAGAAACTAGTAGAAGGGAAGCAAAAGTAGTTCAACAATGCAAATACAAAGTGAAATAAATAAAAGCAAATCCAAATTCAACAATACACTGACAGATATACAAGTATGAAAGACAAACATTTATTCATATATTTAAAACAGAAACCAATATCAATTATTAACAAGAACCCATTCCCTGGCCAGAATGAAACAATCAAAATTCAACAGGATGAAAATGTTTTGCTAAAAAAAAAAGAAAAAGAAAGAAAAAGAAAAATAGACAATTCATGCAATCTAAGCATTTTAATTTTTTTTATTTTTTTTTGCTTTCACTTTCCATTCAAATTCAGTGGAATTACGAAACATCAATTTTGATCATATTTACCATGAATACCTTTTGACTCTATTTAGGTATAGCGATTAAAGTATATAGAAAGAAGCATTATTTATATGTTGTCTATATCATGAAGACTTAATTACCAAAAAACAAAAGTACATAAAAACCAGTACTTCCTTTGTAATGATTTAGTATTGAAAAATAAGGAAAAAGAGTTAAACCTTGCTAAATTAATTATAATCATGTGCCTTTCACAAGTCTGGAACCTAGTAAGTGGTAGTCATTTGTTATATCTTAATGATTTGGCTTGCAGTTCTTTGTGACCATTGCTTTATTTAAGATATATCCTAGAATACGAAATTTATTTCCGCCAAATTATCTGCAGTTTCCTTATTCATAAAATAACATTTGTCACCTGTAACATATATAAGTATCAAGTAAATGATAATATCTTAAATAACAATAGATCATGTGATGCAAATGGGACTGTTGTGTTGTTAAATATATATATTTTTTTTACGCTTATTATACTAAGTATTTGGAAAACCAGTTGCGTAAACGTAACATTGGTGCGTATCAATTGCGGTGTAATAAAATGGTTCCCATAGTTTTAGTATAAAGAGTGTCTTTTATCGATAGATCTAAAATACCAGTAGCCGCTGTTTTTTGTTTTTTGTTTGAACGACTTGTACAGAAATTATGCGATGTGAGCTTAAACACTTGTTTATTGTTTAAAGGCCATATGATGACCTAGTTGTCTTATGTTTTTTTATGTCCTTCGATTGCTGCCTCTTGACGTATAACCCAATGCCCCACACAAACATTTATTCACAAATTCAGGAGAAACTATATAACACAACGAAATTTAAAAGACAAAAACCATCTGGTCAACGTTGCCAGAACAGGGTTAAAACGTAGTTCATCTTTTATATAAGCTTTGGATTTTACATATTTTGGCAACGAGCATCACTGAAGAGACATGTATTGTCGAAATGCGCATCTGGTGCAGAAAAAATGGTACCGTTAATGATATTAGTTTTAGAACAATTCACATATTATATCGTGGTGAATACTTCTGCTTTATAAAATAAAGAAAACAAATAATATGTAGAGAGAGAAAATATAAAATAAAATAAAATATGAATAGAAATTAAACCAAAGTTTTAGAATGTATTTGGTGATAATCTGATCCTTTTTTTTCTCAGAACCTGAATCAATTTATCTTTTATTGTGTCCAGCGACCACATGATCATCACAACTCTCCTGGATACAATGTTAAATTCAAATCTATTGATAACAGAGTTATAATACCACATATTACATTATTATTTACAAATGTTGTGACCAATTAAAAAGACTGTTAAGCCCCAAAAACCTGAAAATGTGTATTTGAAAGTAGACTAATATATATTTTTTTAATTCAATAATTGGAAAAATATCATCTGTTTCAAAAGGATATTTACCTTTTTTTTCAGGAAGTAATTAGGTGTCGGAAGTTTTCGTAGTTATGCTGAATGTAGATTTTATATTACCACACATATACTTTGTTGTTAAGTTAGCTATAGAAAAGAATAAACCTTGCAGACCACACATTAAAAGGAATATGTTGTTAAGCCAATCAGAATATAAAATACCAGATAAAAAGCCCATGACCATTAAGGTTCCAGATAAAAGTACAAATCGCAAAACCAATTTTGCATGTCTGAAATTTGAAGATTTGATTATATGTTTTGATTCCATTTGAAGCAAGCACAGCTGGATAATAACTGCAAACAAAACAGCGAATTTAATCGCTGTTAAAAGGACAACTGGTCCACTTAAGAAAATAAGAAATGCTGGATACCTGTATGGGAAGCAACCTGAATTTCCATATCCTATAGATAAATTGGCAACATTGAGTTGATCCAGAATGACAGCAGGAACAACAAATACAACTGGAATCAACAAGGCAGTAACCATCAACACTCTCCTTGTGAAGGTTCCCTTCTGTTTAATTGTTCTGTTGCTAGACTTCATTGATGTAAGATTCTTTGCTATATATAGAACTGATATCAACATAAAAGAAAACACAGACAGCCACAAGTAATGAAGAATGACACTAACAGTGTAACACAGAATTGTTGTTTTGGAGAGAAAACCACCAATCACGAACAAAACATATGAACAAATTAATGAAATGGAAATATTTTCCGTGTTAGAACCTGCAATACTTGAAGAGCGGTCAAACTTTCTGCTCATAATTAAAGAGAAAACCAAAGCAACAACTGAAACTGAAAAGCATAAATATGTCAGGATAGCTTTGATAGAGGACAGCTCTCCGCTTTCATTGGAGTCTAGGTTTCCATGGTATTCGTGACAGACTATGTCTATTACTTGTATATTGAACAACTCAATTGGTTCAGCTAGCACTGATATCTTATTACAACCAAAATGTTCAGATATTGATAAATTTACACTATTTCTTGAAAGATTCTTAACTATACCTTCAATGACATCATCGTTTATCCTACCAAACGATTCATTTTGCATTATCAGTGGTAAATTCTGCTCTTTGATTAGTTCAATAGTGTTATTGTCATAAGTCAAAAACATATTCAACATTAAGTTATTCAGATTCCGCTCCATTGTTTTTATTTCATGAATAAAAGATGGTTTGGTGATCGAAGCATGCAGTTTAACTTCTGCAACTTTGCTATTTTCTCCCTTTGGAAGAAAAACTGAAGTTTTAGTTACTTTAACAATATCTACCAGCTTTGTCATGGTCCATTGAAAAGTCGCAGTAGCTACTAAAGTCTGTTGTTTTGTCAGCGTAACACTCGATACAAGATAGAAACTCAATGGTTGCATTACATAATTTGTAATGATTTCTAAATCACATGGATTGCTTGCATTTATCTGAAAGTAAAATTCGAGTACCGTTTACAAACATATTTACATATTAAAGAAGTACAAGTGACAACTATTTTTTGTATTTGACATAATTATTTTACCACAGTTATATTTAAAAAAAAATACACATTAGCAGTTATATTGCCTATTAAAAGAGCTTGACTTTATCTTAAGATGTATTTAAGATCAACGTGTATATTTTGTTTTTGTTTGAACATATTTAGAAGACGGCCGATCGAAAAGTTAAAAAAAAATTGTGTATCAATTTTTTAAAGGTTCTAAAGGATTTGTTTGTTATGCTTTCAAACTTTCCATTTTGTAAAATGATTAATGTTAATAGTTATTCTGTTATAGTTAAATTTTAGTTTAGGGGGTTAAAAACATAAAAAAAAATGCATAGGAGATTTTTTTTAAATTTAACAGTTTGAAAGATGAAAAATGCAGGAATTTCAATCTTTCATTTCGGTTATAGGTTATTACAAACATAATGGAAAGCAACGTCTTTACGACTGTTTAAAATAAAATTGAGAATGGAAATGGGGAATGTGTCAAAGAGGTAATAACTAGACCCAAGAGCAGAAAACAGCCGAAGCATATTTTGTTATCTTAATGTGGTACATAACACTACAGGGAGATAACTCTGTAAAAATCAGCTGAACGTTTTAATCAGGTTCTATTGTTAAGGAAATATTAAGATCATCAATGATCATTATGAGTGTTTGTCAAACTGTTATATATATCATAATTTTATGAAAATTAAATTAATTTTAGTCAAGGTGCTTGGTACCAACTTAAGAATATATTCTATGACCATGTTAATATATTAACAATATTGAATAATTACATTAGGTGTATGTTTCATTATAATACGTTATTCTGATTGGCTAACTGCACATCACGTGCTATTCCTGAAACAATTGCATTACACAATAAAATTTATCATTCATGATGACACGAGGTCCCACAATAAAGTGCACAGGTGAATCAAATAAAAACTTGATAAAAATCGTGTTTTCATGATCCTAGCAAAAAATGTAATTATAAGTATTGAATGCTTTTTTTAGTAACTTTATAGGGTTGTAAAAGGGTTGACCGCGCTTTATACAAAATGTACTTCGGTCAACGCTTTTACACCCAACTAATTTACAAAAAGAAGCATTCAATTCTTAAGTACAAATAAATTTCATGTTTTCGACAATGTACATGCATTGTTTTTATCCTACGATTTACATCTGTCGCTTTAAAGTCATAAGAAACGAGTGACCGGTGAAAAATAATTGTCTTCCAATTCTTGAACCAATGCATACAAACATCATAAACTTAGTTTTCTGTGCACGAAATTAACATTTTTTCGTGTAAATTTCGTTTAATCGTCATTTGTTTTTTCAATCGGTCAGTGTTGTTGTGAAAATATGGCAGGTAATTAAAGTTTGTGTTTTGAAGCCGAAGTTTAACGATTGTCACCTGTTTGTCAACAATCGACAAAAAATCAACAAAAAAACACGGAAATTGAGCACGTGTTTAACATTTAAATTCAGATAATAGTTTATTTTGAGAACATCCATGCGTATTGTGATCACCGGATTTTTACGAGATGGGTCACACTGAGGTCACTTTGCATACGGAAAATATGTCGGGGGAATTGTCTCCTGGAAGGAAGCAATTAAAATAAAGTAAACTTCTTCTAAATATGAATAAACTAAAGAACTTTCTTCAGAAAAAAAGGCATATGTACATAAGTTTTATAATGAAAACTATCCATTGAGTTATAAAAAAACATATGCATTATTTTTTTTGATTTTAGGTTTCTTATGACTTTAAGGTTTATCAAATTTAAAAAGTTGTCTGATTTTTCTAAGAAATCTCGATAGCTTTAACGCGGACCGCGAAGAAGACCCCAAATGAACTGTCACAGACAAAAAAAAATTGCACATTACCGTTTGCTGAATAAAGAAGCGGGGAGACTTCATTTGTAAAGCAAAACAATATCTATGTACCTGTTATTTGTACAATAGTTGGCTAAATTCCCTAAAACGACCCAAACAACATATTACCACAAAAAAATTAAAACAGCATTCAAATATTCATGCGTCGAAGACGCTTTTCTGGAATCACTTTCATCAGGATCGATCAAAGCCCAATATTTGAAAGTCAACTATATACAAGAACCCAAACAATTGAATATCGTGCGCTATATGACTAAAATTGACCCAAACTAATAGCCTAATTGATATATGATCATGTTTGCCTGAGTATTTAAACCAATAGTTTTTGAATAAATGTTAAATTTAAAAACAGACAATTTAAGAAAAGTGTGTTATAAATAAGGTCAGTAGTGAAGTACTGACTACTGAGCTGATGGTATAATCGGGGATGGATAATCCACGGACAATAAGCACATGAGCTTAAGTACGATTGATGTTAAATAGCCATATATATATCAGCATCAGCATCTTCGTCGTCGTCGTCACCGTCTAGTGCAGTGAGTTCTAGTATCTCATAAATCTCAGTTAACTTGACATTACGGATAGAACCGAAACTACAATATATCTGCCTTCATATCTCGATTAGCTTCGCGATACAAATTGAAGTCTTTTTGAACTCGTTCGCTGAGCTCACTCGACAAAAAGCTTCATATTGTGACTCGCACCTGGTATTTGTTAATACCAATATGCAGACAACCTGATAATCGGTACTTCCGATTGACAACTTCCCATTTATTCACAGTTATATACTCTCTACCCCGTCGTATATGGCGTTTGCATACTAGTATCTCATTTCATATGTTACGCTCGTTCACGTCCACACTAAACATACTTTATTATAGGGTGTGCTACTTATACAAAACTACTCCATTTGAGTAATGAAGAATAACGACTGAATCGACACTAACTAAGTTCACAATCACATATTGCTTGACTGTTACGATAATGATGTATCTTAACTAACTATGATTTGTGGTCGCGGTCGTAGATCCTTTTAGGTACCAGAATACTCGTCCGATCTGCAAATAAACCGATATTCTATTGCAACATCGTTTGTAACGTTCATTTTGATTGGATAACGTCACCAATTTTCATGGTATCAATTCGCAATTAATGCTATGAAAACGTACGCGCACGCGCAGACGACGTATGGTAGATTGGTGATTTGATGGTCCGATATTAAGTATATTCCCCTATACTATGTTCTAAAGACCTTTCTATAAAGGATCCAATAGTTTCTAATTTAATACTGGAAAGTTGTGGTAGAACGTTTTCCGAACAGAATTTGCATTAAATTAAAAAAGGTTAATTTTGATCAATAAAGTAATATGTTTTTGTGATTTATTGAAAGTATAATAATTATTATGATATTTTCATTCATTAAATTACAGGTATAGTTTACACTAGAAAAGTCATTTTTTAAAGTCAAGAATACCTTTTTTTTTGTTAACATTTTCGTTAAAAAAAACGGATAATTTGTTTAAAAACCCGGACGATTTCACAGTTGCTCTCGAAAAACCCGGACAATATTAAAAACTTATTTTTTTTGTTAATACAAGGAAATTGTGCTTCTTTGTTGCTCAAAACATGTGAAGTATTCAAAATAAGATGGTTAGGCATGTAAACAACTATTATAATTACGAAATAGCAATTATTTAACCTGATCCCATGTTTTATCACTCGAAAAAGCCCGATCTACACTCGAAAAAAATGGACAGATTCACTCGAAAAACCACGATCCAAACAGGACACTATACTTACCGTGATATAAAACACATGATAATTACAACTATCAAATTGCTAACTTCCCATTTTTTAACTGTAACATTCCCTCTGTCCCATCGTATGACGTTTTCAAATCTGCATCAAAATGTTATGTCCGTGCATAATAAATAACTCATTATTTTTTTAGACATGGTTAGAGGTCTATGAGGGAGGACTGAAACCGATACTTGATAAATTTCGTATAAATTATCGGGTTTTCTACACATTGATATCGTAAAATATCAGTTGCGAGCCACAATGTGAACCTTTTTTGCGAGTGCAGCGAACGAGCTTAAAAGCTTTACATTGCGTCGAGCGGCTGATATTTAATGATATCTATACGAAGAAAATCCGATTAGCCGTCTATCGTTCTATTACTGATCCATTTCCTCTCCCTAAGACAGTTAGAAATACGCTTGACGAAAGCAAGCTTGGTTACGTCTCCTCACACATTGTGGCGGCGTTGATAACTTCTCCCCAGACATTGTGACGTCGCTGATAATGCCTGTTCTTGGCATTTTGAGGCGAAATTTTCAATTAGCATTTATCCGTTTCAGATTCGTTCATCATCCGTTTTATCCGTTATACATCCGGTAGAAGTCCGTTTCTCATTCGTTCAACATCCGTTTTATCCGTTAAACGTCCGGTAGAAGTCCGTTGGTGAATTTATCTTCCAGACCTCCAACGGATGTACAACGGACACGTAACGGATACAAAACGGAAACGAAACGGACGAGTACCGTACAAAACGGACGCCTAACGGACGCTCAACGGATATTTTATCCGTTGGACGTCCGTTCAAAGTTTTGAACATGCTCAAAATTTTCCACCGGACAGAACGGACGTCGACGGATAAAACATACGCTTAACGGACATGTAACGGATATGGACGGACGTCTAACGGATAAGAACGGACGTCTAACGGACATGAACGGATTGAAAAAAAATTGATCCGTTAGGCTTCCGGTTCGAGCTATCCGGTAAGGTGTGACCGAGGCTTTAGCATAGCATTTATTAGATTATTTCGCTCCCTTCTGATAGTGTTGCAATCAGTAGCAGACATGTGTACTGCTTCAGTAGGCAATAGACTCAAAACGAAGTATTGCGTTACTTCGATGTTATTGTATATTGCCCTCTGAATGTGTGTTCGTCTTTTATTCGTTGCTGTATTGACGCATACCGCTCATCTTCTTTTATTTATTTCTAGTTAAATAAATTTATAGTTACCTGGTAATTCAAATTGGAACACTCCTTTGTCTTTCGTTTTCTTTCTTCGAATGAAAATAATATTGTCATTGAGTAAATTGTGTGTTGACCAAAATTACCATACAGTGTATCGATGCATTGGACTAAGTCACGTGATGATACTGGAACACAGAACCGATTTCTGTATAACTTTAACTCTCCGCTCATAAATTGGTAAACTGGATTGGTGAACTTTTGGCAGAGTGTGTCATTGTTTTCATCTAGTTTAAGCATACATGAACGGATGGTTATACCATTTGGTGCTACTAATTGATATCCTTTGCTGTTTTCAAAAAAAGAATCCATTCTTTCTGATCTCGATATGTTTTCCTGGAGCATTGATGGATCTACCTCATTAAGGTGAATTTCAAGATCAAATGTATCATACAAAGTAATATTATGACAAAAAGCACAATACTTATTTTTGAATATAATATTGTTATTAACAACACACGGTCCTACATTCATCAAATCATTACTTTGACAAAGAAGTGTAACAGTAGTATTTACTTCCGTATCCGGGCATTCTGTCACAGTAAACACTCCTGTATATTCGTCATTGGAATCCTTGTAGCAATGATAATATGGTGTGTATACAGAGTTTAAATGTTCGTCATACTTAATATCATGACAGCAGTCTTTAAATTGAAGGCATTGTTTATCACAGTTACAATACTGTTTCTTCATTGTCTGTGTCAACTCGCAAGTCCCAAACGGATAACATGGTTCTGATAAGATTAAAGCGGCATTTGGAGAAATACTCGTTTGGTAGCTAAACTGGTGACTATCAGATAAAATTGTTGTTTGTCTATTCATAGAGTTTTCTTTCGACCGAGTAAAGTCAGTTGATCGGTTGTTCTCGCTTGTGTTATTTCCAGAGTCAACGTCTCGACGTTCCACAGATCTTATTTTGATGTCTGATGCGTGAACAAACGCGTGTTTGAAAAATAATAAAAGTAAAAATATTATCATTACAGTATTATAAGTCATGATAGACATGTTTCGGTGTATATGAGCTATGAGCCTCGGGTGTGTTTTGCATGGTATATTATTCACTATATATAGTGTTAATTAATCTCTAATTAATTGTAAAACGATATAAAAACGCAATAACATATTATCATGTCTGTTGGCGTAGGAACTATTTACCGCTATTTATTATAACTCGGCAATAAGCTTTAATTAATTTTCTTTGAAATGATTTACGTCAGCTACTGTTTCAATGAAAAAATGTTAAGGCTAAAGCTCATTATCTTTTTAATATTTTTTGATTTTGCCATTTGATTAGGGACTTTTTGTTTTTGAATTTCCTTGGAGTTTTCAGTATTCAAGAAGTTAAATCTGTGTTCTTGTTGGAAGAGTTTGATGTATTTGGTACTCATGTTTTTTTTAATAGAAATATCAAGCTGGCATCGTACTTTTGTGATTTTATTTTTTTAAATACAAAATTGTAAAATTTACGAAAAAAAAAATGATTACCTACGGCATATAAGGTCACCTATGATCACTTGAAACTAGGATTGAAGGCTACAACATACGATACAAATTGTATTAAATCTCAAGAGTTGTGTCATATACGATTTTTGTATTATAAGTCCCTTTTGTACACACACACAATCAGAGATTATTCTTGTAAGATTGTTAACAAAAAAAAACTTTTCTTGTCAATTGGCTTTATAATTAGGACAACACAATTTACATGATTTAATAGTCTCTAGTAATTAAATTTTTCCGTAATGATAAAATTGACCATAAAAAACACATAATGTACTATCCAGGAAAAAATTTACCATGCATATTCAGGGCCAAGAATATATTGATGAGCTATGAATATGAACCTTGTTTTGTACCAGACCAACCCTTCTCAAACACATTATTATGTGGTTCAACTTCAGTCCGAGAGGCGGATAGTTAACACACAATTCAGCATAGAGAGGTTAGACTAATCTGAAATATTCTCCATGACCTACAATACTGTAAGGCATTGGAAGTACTTGTTATGATATTATAAATTCAGAAAAAGAAAATATTATTCTTTTAAACATAACGGTTGTGTTCTTACGCATAGTAACTTGGCTCGCACGAGCAAGTAAAACATTTTTTTAATCAAAGATATGGCATTAATTTACTATTTTTATGTATGGATTTCACAGGCCAAAGTTTCATTATTTTTTACCAAATATAAAGGGGGGAAGCATTTTATCAGCTATGATATGAATTTCTAGTTCATGTTTGTATATAGGTTCAAGATGATGTTGACAATTATCAAGGATAACAAATTTTTAATGCGTAAAACACTGGAAGTGAAATGAATTTTTCATTTGTTTACATTTTTTTTGTTGTACAAGTGTTACGGCAGGGAATGTATGTAATTACTCATGGCTTACCTTCTACATGCTATATATCATGTAATTCCCGTATTAAGGATCATTTCTTGTAACCAAATATTCATATTTAAACGTCTAATATGCCTGATATACATAGGATTATACTTCAATCGAATTGTTTATTTACGGAGACTTTGTCGTCTGCCATTTTGTGGGGACCGAAACATGTGTTTTGATATCTTTAAATACCAATTCGTCCCCTGGACATTTGATCTAATATTGTATTTTTAATACCACAGATAAGATTTTTAATAAGTATACCCTGCCGGACACAAATATATTGTAAATATTTAGATGGTTGAAAGGAACTATGTTGTATGTTATTTACGTATTATGTAATTACGCAGATCGTCTGCTAAATCAATGCGCGCGCAGTGGTGTCCGATTGTTTATTTCAAGCTTCTTTGTCGATATTTCAGATGCTATAGCTTTGTTTTGATATTTTATGTATAAGGACAATGTTCGGACAACTTAAGATGATATGTATATCATGTTTTTCATTATCTGAAATTTTTATAGTTCCGGCTTCCCGGAAAGGACAAGTTTCCATTGGATTAGTATGTCACGTGACAATTACAATTTAGTATATAAACGCGCGAGCACTCAGCAATGGCAGATAGCCCAAAGTTTTGCTGGCGGCAAGTTCAAACCTTGGAAAACAAATAAAGTAACAATAACCTTTAGGTGAGAATAAGGATAACATAATGAAGTTTAATGATATGTAATTAGCCGTCTTTTGTACAGTAAGCTATCTCCCACCACGTCGGACACCACAAATATGTATTTAAGGATTTATGATTCAGTACACTTGAACGCAACTGTTTATTTATATAGTTTTACGATGTTATAATGTTACATACTTTTAACAGTGAACAAATAAAAACTGTTAACATTGGAAAGATAACTTTATTTTATTGAACTTGGACACATACAAAAAGCACATGAATTTACACTGATGAAAACAATAGATGTTGGAGGACGCTCGTTCAAACATAAAAACTATGGAAAGCCGTTAGGAACAAAATTAGCTCAGTAACACTCGAATACAAGGGATTGCTCAATACATACATATTAAACATTCCGAAGACCATACCTGACAAGTAATTTGGGAAGTTTAGTACAAATGTAGAGTAGCTACATGAGTCACACACTGTATTTAAGTGTTATTAAAGTAAACTACCGAGTATAGGACAGGATGCTCTCGGGTGGCTTACAATTTGGTGTCAGAAGTGGGATGCTAAAATTCTAATTAGCATCCAGGATACGAACCTTGGAATAACCTGTCAACTTAAAAACGTGGTTTAAGCCCGACGTGGTGGATTTACTGTACAAAAATTTATTATAACTATAAAATATGAAACAACAAATAAAATAAAGTCTTTATTTAGAATATGGCTGATGCTGGTAGGAACTCCCCAGACCCTGAAATAAATTTCCGTATGGAAAGGGATTTTAATTTAGATGACTTAGGACAAGGGGATCAAATACACACTGATGACAATGACGACTTTGATAGGGAATCAATTTTACAAGGTCATGGTGATGAAGTAGATCAGAGACATAAAGGACGGGATGAATATCAGAGACATGATTTTGACGATAGGAATGGATGGGGTAATCATAATATGCAACCAATTGGCCCACCAAAGGTAACACTTAAACCTGAGCCCTTCTCTGGTAAGGATTGTTGGGAGGAATACTTGTCGCATTTTGAGGACTGCGCTGAATTGGGACAATGGGGAAACCGTACAAAACTGTTGTTTTTGGCAGCTAGCTTAACGGGCCAAGCAAGGACATACTACATGAGCTTGTCTGCTGGCGACAGGCGCACATACCAAATGCTAACACAAAAGTTAGATCAGAGGTTTGGGAGTTCAAAACACAAAAATCGTTGGCTCTCAAAGTTAGAGATGCGCAGGCGCATGGCAGGGGAAAGCATAGCTGAGGTGGGGGATGATATAAGGCAACTAGCGCAAAAGGCGTACTATGACCTGGACCTAGCAGCGCAGGAGTCTCTTGCATTAAACCAGTTATTCAAGGTAATAACTGTGGAAATGAAATGTCGTTGTATTGACAAGGAATGCCACACAATAGCAGACGCTGTTGATGTAATAGAGAGGTATGAATCAATATTGGGGGATCAAGACAAAAAGAAGTCAACAATGATCAGAGCTGTGGAATCAAAGGACACCGAAGGACACATGAGTGAAAAGGATTACCATAGCAATTTGCAGGCATTACAAGATAGGATAGCAAAGCTGGAACAAGGACATGGGAGTCGGGAAACAAAGAGGGCAAATACTGGCAGATGCTACGGCTGTAACTCCCCAGACCATTTTATGAGGAACTGTCCACACAAAAACAACCAAAGGGCTAGAGATAATTTCCAGGGCAACCAAAGACAAAATACCTCTTTTAATCACAACCAGGGAACGACAGAACGCTGGCTCAATAGGTCGTGAGCTAGTGACAGAAGATAAAAGGCCTGATATGAAGGGAGAAAAACATGTCCGGACAGGACATATAGGGGAAACAGATGATAATTGGGATAACGGGTTTTATACAAATGGATTAATTTTTGGGTTTCCTGTCAACTTTTTAATTGACAGTGGCTCAACAGCGTCAATATTATCTATTGATGTTTACGAAAAATTGCCTTCAAATGTTTGGTGTTCTTTAGTACCAAACAAATCCGAAATATTTGACGTTAATGGCAATAAGGTTTTTGCCATTGGATCGATCATTTTAGAACTAATGCTTGGTCAAGAAATTTTCAGTCAAAATTTTATGATATGCAATATCAATCAGGATGGAAGACTTGGACAGGATTTCTTACTAAAGGAAGTTAGTAAAGTAAATTATCAGCGCATGGTCTTGCACACGATCCACAACCAGGAAATACAATGTTGGATTGGAGGGAAGGCAAATATGATTTGCAGAGTAGAAATTAAGGACAACATGACAATTCCTCCAATGACGAGTACTATGATGCCTGTAGAAATACCGGGAGTCAATCATTTAACAGAATACGGATTAATAGAGGGCACGACAGGAACAGCCAAGTCTACATTAACCATACCTGGCATTATAAATACACAAGACCAAGTACGCTTTGTTAATGTTGTCAACTATGGTGACGACGAAGTTAAACTGTATAAAAAGGAAACAATAGGAACATGTGAATCATATACTGAGCATGATTTGAAACCAGAGCAGATTAGAACACTACAGAAAGATTGCTTTACAGCTAGTGAAGAAATACCAGAACATCTTACTGACTTATTAAAAAGGAGTTCAACTTATATAAATGAGGACCAGAGACAACAACTCTCCAGACTCCTTTCACAGTACCAAAATGTATTTTCAAGGACAGATGATGACATAGGGAGGACAGACCTTGTAACACATAGAATAAATACAGGAAATGCAGTACCCTTTAGGCAGAGATCTAGACGTATGCCACTTGGAAAGCAAGAGATGGAAAAATCAGAAGTCAATCGGATGTTGGACAAAGGAATTATCGAACCATCTTCTAGTCCTTGGGCATCAAATATATCCTTGTAATGAAGAAAAATGGCAGCCCTAGGTGCTGTGTTGATTACAGAATTTTGAATGACGTCACGAAAAAAGATTCCTACCCGATTCCGAGAGTAGACGAGTGCCTCGACTCGCTCGCTGGGGGAAAATTCTTCGGATCAATGGACTTAAATTCCGGATTTTGGCAAATCGGCATGGCTCCTGAAGACAAGGAAAAGACCGCATTTCTGACAAGTTTAGGGTTATACCAGTTCACTGTCATGCCCTTTGGACTTGCAAATTCACCATCTACTTTTGAGCGTCTGATGGAAAATGTTCTCAGAGGGCTACAGTGGAAAGAACTATTACTCTACATGGACGACATCATATCAATAAGTTCGACATTTGAAGAGGGTCTTGGGAGGCTGGAAAGAATCTTTATACGTCTACAAAATGCACATCTTAAATTGAAACCTGCCAAATGCATTTTCTTTCAAAAACAAGTTAGGTTCCTTGGGCATATCGTGTCCGAGGAGGGAATTTCCAGAGAAAACAAAAGCAATAGATGACTGGCCTGTCCCTAAATCTGCAAAACAGGTGCGCAGCTTTTTAGGACTTTGCTCTTACTATAGGCGATTTGTTAAGGATGCACAAAATTTGTGAAAAGAATAGCCGTTTTGCTTGGAATGATGAGTGTCAAAAGGCATTTCAACAGTTGAAAAGCGCTTTAACAAGTACACCTGTACTTGCCTACCCACTGCCAAATTTGCCATTCATACTTGACACAGATGCAAGTGATAAGGCTGTCGGAGCAGTGTTGTCACAAATTCAAGATGGTCTTGAACGAGTTATAGCATACATGAGCAAATCTATGAACATACATGAACAGGCATACTGTGTAACCCGAAAAGAGCTACTTGCTGTAATTATAGCACTAAAGACATTTCATCATTATCTATATGGCCAGGAAGTTTTGCTGCGCACAGATAACGCAGCTGTATCATGGATGAAAAATCTAAAGAAACCCACTGGTCAAACAGCCAGATGGCTCGAAGAACTGGGAACTTACAATTTGACAGTAACACACAGAGCTGGAAGGAAACACTCAAATGCCGATGCTCTGTCCAGAAGACCTTGTAAATCATGCGAGAGACAAGAATCTGGAAACCACGCAAGCGACGATGAAACAGACGAAATCCAACTTGAAGAAACTGATTTTGTTAACCAGGAGTTACACGAAAATGAAGAACCAACACCAAGAATAGAAATAGTACGAGTATGTACAAGAAGTCAGACAGGAAATCAGTATAGTGCTACACCAAGTGGTTACTGCATTGATGGATGGGACCCAGATAGTATCAGACAATGCCAATTGGAAGACCTAGACATGTCACTCATTGTGACATATCTTCAAGAAAAGAAAAATAAACCTGACTGGGACCAAGTATCAAAAGGAACATCATTCCAGAAAACAATATGGCGACAATGGGATAGGCTAACAATAAACAATGGCATGCTTTATAGAAAATTTTATTGTTCTGATAAAGACGATGTAGACAACTTCAAATTGCAGCTCCTGGTACCAAAATCACACCAAAAGACAGTCTTCAAGTATTTTCATGACGTTCCATCTGCAGGTCATTTAGGACCAGATAAAATGCTAAGTAGGATCCAGCAACTCTTTTACTGGCCAGCTATGAAAAGATCCATCACAAGGTACTGCAAGGAATGTGACCAGTGTGCTGCTAGGAAATCACTGAAGCGGAACAAGGCTCCATTGGGTCAATACTTGGTTGGCGAGCCTATGGAACGTGTGGCGATTGATATTCTTGGTCCACTTCCGTTAATAAAACGACAAAACCGCTATGTTCTGGTCCTTTGCGACTGTTTTTCTAAATGGACTGAAGCATATGCTATTCCGGACCAGGAATCCCTGACCATTGCCCGTACCATCGTGAATGAATTTATTTGTAGGTTTGGTTCACCATTACAGCTCCACTCTGATCAAGGAAGGTCTTTCGAAGCAAAGCTGTTTCAAGATCTGTGTGATCTACTTAAAATTGACAAAACTAGAAGTACAAGTCAACACCCCCAGTCCAACGGAAGCGTAGAAAGATTTAACAGAACACTCCTAAGCATGCTAACATTTTATTGTCAAAATGATCAGAGAAACTGGGATGAGATTTTGCCACAGGTTATAATGGCATACAGATCATCAGTTCACGCCAGTACAGGACAGACCCCTAACATGATGATGTTTGGCAGAAACATATTTCTTCCTATGGAAGCTGTTATTCCACGTCCTGATGGACCAAACGAATCCACTTCCCCTGAAACAGATAAATATGTAAATGAATTACAGGACGCAATGTCAAAGTCACATGTACTTGCTAGGAAACATCTTAAGCAGAATTCTGAGTATCAAGAACGTCACTATGACTTGAAAGCAGTAAAGCGCGAATTACAAGTAGGTCAAGCTGTATGGCTTTATGATGCATCGAAGAAAAAGGGAATTTGTCATAAGTTGACATCAAAATGGAAAGGACCATATGTTGTTACAAGGAAAATTGACGACATCACTTACCTTGTGAGAAGGTCAAAGAAACAGCCAGGGAAGGTCTACCACATTGATAGACTACTGCCCTATCAAGGACGGAATCCGCCCACTTGGTTCTCCAGTAGGAAGGTTTGAGATGCCTTTCAACGTTGTTTGAATATCCGAAATTAGTTGTACAAGTTGTTACGTTTTTAATTGTTTTGATGAGTTACTATGTTTAAGAGTAACTGTTTGACTTTTCTCAGACTGGAGAAAGTCATGATGGAATTCCTAGAGTTGGATCCACTCTGGAAGAATATGTAAGGGAGACAAATGGCCATTGTTTCTCAGGACATATTATTGGCTGTAAGGGAAGGATGAATCTTCCTGCCAGGGGAATGGCAGATTAAACTACTGCCAAGCGTTTTTTTTTGTATGCGCAAGCTGCGCGGCGGAAAGCAATTAACGACAACTTACTGTCTTGAGGAGGCTTGAGATTTTTGAAATAGAGAGACCAAGGGGGTGGATATCATATTTTTAGACTGAAACTTAGCTTGATCCATTTACTACCAGCATATGCCATATGGAGGGGGGGGAGGATTTTAAACACACAAACAAATATAGTCACACTACAGGACACTACATGATATTATGTATTGTATTAATATATGTTGTATGGTGGAGGGATTTATAATTGATGATTCAATTTCAGAATGAGACCATCATCCCAAATTGAGGCAAAGTGTTGGCTGTGTCCCATGACGTTTAGGAAAAGGAGACAACTGAAAAATCATCTGGCAGCTGCCCCACACAAAAGGCTTTCGGTCATTTGTGTTTGGTGTCCTGAAGAGAAGTCCTACAGGAGGATGGTTGACCTTAAGGAGCATGTCATGGCTCACCACCGCAGTAAAATAGAACTGATGCCTTATAGCTTCCTGAGCGAAAACAATGGGTTTTGGATGGCAAACTACCCAGAGACATATGCTAAGGTAATCCTACCATCAAATGAGAATTCACAGGAAGCAATGAAAGCCAGGATTGAGGTTCTGGAATTTTTAAACAGGGTGGACAACACCAACAGAAAGAAAGAGGAATGGACTCTAGGGTGGAAGTGTCCGAAGGAGATGGTAAAAGGTACACAAGAAGAAGAGGTTGAGTCGGAGAAACCCAATGGATCTTACTCACCAACACGCCCCACTATTTATGAAGGGCTGGCCCTCCAGCAACTAACTTTGGGACTTGGGGACTCTACAGCCATTTTTAAATTGGACCTTGGAGTTTCTATAAGATTTTATATGATCCATTTGAATGACTCCGTTCTTAGAGACCAAAAAAATGCTTGACGCTCTGATTAGAAGGATGACAGCACTAGTTAACACAAAGTACGCAGGCTCACATACCTTCTCTGTCTCGATAGACGGTAAACTAAAGTCTATCGTGACTCCTGTAGTGGCTAGGAAATTATCAATAAAAGAGGAGTATATAACGGATATAAAAACATCAGGCGAATTATTCCTAGGAAAACAGACAAAAGCCGCCACAAATCAACTATCACCACTGAAAACACCATCAACATCTGATATCATTCTGGAAGACGACAGCGACAATGAAGAACCAGAGATTTTAGAGGAACCAACAAGCCAGAAGAAGGGTAGAAAGACGACCGAGAAAGAAGAAGAGAGATATGTAGAGAAAAGAAAGAAAAAGACTAACCACCAGGAACAGAAGGCAAAGAAAATAAAGAAAGGAAAGGATTACAAGAAACAGGATGAGGAAATGACATTAACAGAGGAAGGACAAAAGAGAACGGAAAAACAGGAACAGGAGGAGATCAAACGGAAAGAGGAAGAACATAAGAAGCGGGAAACACAGAAACAGGAGGAGGAAGTCAGACTAAAGGAAGCAGAACAAAAGAGAAAGGAAAAACAGGAACAGGAGGAGATCAAACGGAAGGAGGAAGAACATAAGAAGCAGGAAACACGGAAACAGGAGGAGGAAGTCAGATTAAAGGAAGCAGAACAAAAGAGAAAGGAAAAACAGGAACAGGAGGAGATCAAACGGAAGGAGGAAGAACATAAGAAGCAGGAAACACGGAAACAGGAGGAGGAAGTCAGACTAAAGGAAGCAGAACAAAAGAGAAAGGAAAAGCAGGAACAGGAGGAGATCAGACAGAAGGAGGAAGAACGTAAGAAGCAGGAAAAACAGAAACAGGAGGAGGAAGTCAGACTAAAGGAGGCAGAACAAAAGAGAAGGGAAAAACACAAACAGGATGAGGAAATTAGAATGAAAGAGGAAGAACTAAGGAGACAGGAGGAGGCAGAAACCAAGAGATTAGCAGGAGAAACCAGGTCAAATGAAGCAGAACTAATGAGACTACAGGAAGGAGAGAACCTGCAAAGTGAACAGTTTTACACTGCCAGTGAAAGAGCAGACAAACTTTTAAGGAGAGGTGGGATGCCACTTTTCCCAGCTGGGAGGAGGGAATGGGAAAAAGAAGAAATCGTAACTTTGATTACCATACCAGCTGAAGTGAAATGGCCCCCGAAGAACTGGAAAAACATGACCCCTGAACAAAGATATTTCAATTGGGAGTATGCTAGCATTGCATTGGAGTTAAACACCGGGAAACAGCTTCAATTTTCAAAGGAGGAGCTTCTATTAAAGTATCACTTTTTGGCACTTCCAGGCACGAAAACCCCACAATCAACAGAGGGCAATACAATGACAGTTAAGTCTAGATACTATCTGTACCAAGCAATTGCCAATATCATTAAGAGTAAAACAGACGATCCCACCACCTTACAATTGCCTGATATGATTGAAGCATCATCATCAAAGAGAAACACATCAACAGACATTATCTTGAACAAAATTGATGCAGTGGGTGTACAACTTAGACTGGTTTTTTTAATTCAGGAGAATTAATATATATTGAAGTTGGGGGAAGTGTAAGGCATTGGAAGTACTTGTTATGATATTATAAATTCAGAAAAAGAAAATATTATTCTTTTAAACATAACGGTTGTGTTCTTACGCATAGTAACTTGGCTCGCACGAGCAAGTAAAACATTTTTTTAATCAAAGATATGGCATTAATTTACTATTTTTATGTATGGATTTCACAGGCCAAAGTTTCATTATTTTTTACCAAATATAAAGGGGGGAAGCATTTTATCAGCTATGATATGAATTTCTAGTTCATGTTTGTATATAGGTTCAAGATGATGTTGACAATTATCAAGGATAACAAATTTTTAATGCGTAAAACACTGGAAGTGAAATGAATTTTTCGTTTGTTTACATTTTTTTTGTTGTACAAGTGTTACGGCAGGGAATGTATGTAATTACTCATGGCTTACCTTCTACATGCTATATATCATGTAATTCCCGTATTAAGGATCATTTCTTGCAACCAAATATTCATATTTAAACGTCTAATATGCCTGATATACATAGGAAAATACTTCAATCGAATTGTTTATTTACGGAGACTTTGTCGTCTGCCATTTTGTGGGGACCGAAACATGTGTTTTGATATCTTTAAATACCAATTCGTCCCCTGGACATTTGATCTAATATTGTATTTTTAATACCACAGATAAGATTTTTAATAAGTATACCCTGCCGGACACAAATATATTGTAAATATTTAGATGGTTGAAAGGAACTATGTTGTATGTTATTTACGTATTATGTAATTACGCAGATCGTCTGCTAAATCAATGCGCGCGCAGTGGTGTCCGATTGTTTATTTCAAGCTTCTTTGTCGATATTTCAGATGCTATAGCTTTGTTTTGATATTTTATGTATAAGGACAATGTTCGGACAACTTAAGATGATATGTATATCATGTTTTTCATTATCTGAAATTTTTATAGTTCCGGCTTCCCGGAAAGGACAAGTTTCCATTGGATTAGTATGTCACGTGACAATTACAATTTAGTATATAAACGCGCGAGCACTCAGCAATGGCAGATAGCCCAAAGTTTTGCTGGCGGCAAGTTCAAACCTTGGAAAACAAATAAAGTAACAATAACCTTTAGGTGAGAATAAGGATAACATAATGAAGTTTAATTATATGTAATTAGCCGTCTTTTGTACAGTAAGCTATCTCCCACCACGTCGGACACCACAAATATGTATTTAAGGATTTATGATTCAGTACACTTGAACGCAACTGTTTATTTATATAGTTTTACGATGTTATAATGTTACATACTTTTAACAGTGAACAAATAAAAACTGTTAACATTGGAAAGATAACTTTATTTTATTGAACTTGGACACATACAAAAAGCACATGAATTTCCACTGATGAAAACAATAGATGTTGGAGGACGCTCGTTCAAACATAAAAACTATGGAAAGCCGTTAGGAACAAAATTAGCTCAGTAACACTCGAATACAAGGGATTGCTCAATACATACATATTAAACATTCCGAAGACCATACCTGACAAGTAATTTGGGAAGTTTAGTACAAATGTAGAGTAGCTACATGAGTCACACACTGTATTTAAGTGTTATTAAAGTAAACTACCGAGTATAGGACAGGATGCTCTCGGGTGGCTTACAATACTATCATATAAATTTTCTGGGTAATACATTTTGATTCAAACAAATTTATTTAGCATTTACTGTAATTTTTATTGTTGTGAGACCAGATTTACCATCATAAAACTCAAAGCCAAAAACATTGAAAGAAAAGAAAGGATGTATGAATACTATTTTCTATCTGCATGCACCCATTCAGGATTGAATGTTACAGGAGTGTAACTCTCAAAATTTTGCTAAGCTAAATCAGGAAAAAAATCATTGGTTGTGTTTAATTGCCCTGCAAATAATATTCTTTTATCAATTTCAAGGGGACACAACTCCTGATCTTCCATGTTCTGACCTACTTATTATTCAATATTTTTTTTTCTCTTCAGCTACTTACTGTCAAATGTAATTTTCTCTGTGATGTTTTGTTTTGATATTTAACCTCTTGGTTAGTAATGTAAATATTTTCATCATTTTGTAAGGACCAGCCATGTTTTGAAATCCACTTGAGATTCTACAAAATGAAACAAATACACTTTTTAATTCGAGTCTGAAGCAGACAAACATGAAATTTTAAAGTATTACATTTAATGAATATACCAATAACAAATTAGAAATATTGGATCCCAATATTTGCTTAACCAAATCCAATTTATGATAAACACAAAAATTAATTAGGTTTACTGTGCTGTCAAGTATTGAAGTATTCTTAGAACTGACACCTTAAATGATATATTGCCTAGATACTGACAACATAACACGATACCTGGTATATTGCCTAGTAATAAATTGAGTGTATCGAATGGTATGGTCTGGTATGTGGTACTGACAACATGACACACAACTAAAATAAAACATGATAAAAATTCTAATTTATCCATACTTTCAACTATTTATACACTAGTTATCTAGAGCTAGCATTCTATTAGTATTTATGAATGTATTGAACTAAGATTCTGTAAAACAAAAATCCAATGACCCTAATAAAATAGCAGTGTGCACACTTTTAGAAGACCAAGATAGGTCCAGGAGAACAACATTTATACTCACCTGTTTTATATTAAAACAGTGAGGTACACAAGGAGAAGTTAAAATAGTGTCTTCTTTATTCTTAAAACTTCTTTTTTGACACTGGATCCATACTATGGGATGTGCATTTTATTTTTACTTAATGCCTAGCGCATAAGAAAAACACTTCAGACACAAAACACTAACATCCATTTCTTTTACAACACTTTGCTTACTGTGGATACGAGGGGGAAAACAAAATACTCTAAACTTGGTACATACTTATTTAAGATGGAAGACCTTAATTCAGGGAGATAACTCTTTAAATTAGTTATATGTGTTTGTAAAAGTCAAGTTTCATCAATGTATTTTAAGCATTTACCTG